>JAMLFT010000299.1:0-47471 GCA_026544285.1 Pachyrhizus erosus
ATCACCTCAAGAGAAACTTTCTTAAGAAGCTTTTGAAAGATCTTCCATTTTTAGTATAAAACATAATTTTTCAAATAAAAAAAATAAAGATACATTGAAAACAATTGATTATTGATTAATTTGTGAAATTCAATAATATTGCAATTAAAGCATTGCCCCACCCCTTATAGTTACGCAAGACATGTCTTAGTCAATTGAAATTTCATATTTTATTCCTATTTCTTTTTCATTTTACCCACTTATCTTATTTCATTGGATTATTTTCCTCATATCTCAATTCTTTTTCTCCTACCATTATTTATTAAGATTCTTCATACTCTTTCATCTCAACGATGATAATGACAATGTGTAAGACCTCTTCAAAGATTTATTTTAAAAGAAGTTGTATATCCCTTAAATCTTGCTCAACCTTAGCCTTAATTTTATTTGCATTTTATATTTTCTATTATATTTATATTTTTTAAGTTGCTTTGATGAAATAAAGAGGGGACAAGTTAAGAGCTAGCTTACTTAGGAAAAAAAAAAATTGGAAACTTTTGTAAAAAAATTGTGGGTTTTCATAACAACTCTACAATCTCTATTCTTCTTCGCATTGTGAGTTGAGTTGAAACATATATCTCATTCTCTTCAATTGTCTAATAAAACCAATAACTATGTAACTTCCAAGGTAACATCAATATTAATATTTGTATCCTATTTTTTTTTTACTTTCAATTTTTTTTTTGTTTTCGGTCATATTGAAATGCAATTTAATGGCAAATTTTAATTTTTCTTCTATTACGAAATCTGATAATTTTGATTGTAATGTGTGAATTTATTGTGATTTCCATAGTAGATTTTGCATAATAACTTATTCAAAAGATAATTTTCACCATTTTTTTTTCTGGAGTTTGTACAATAATAAAAAAAATGATGCTTATATTTATATTTCAATTTTGTTCAAGTAAAAACAAACAGTCAATCCTAAGAAGTTTTATGTTGCTTAGAACACAAGAATTGTCATGTCATGATCTAAATGTATGGATAATGATACAAATATTCAAAATGCATATTACCATCTTATTATTTTTAAATTCTTAATTTTGCTTTGATATTGATTGACAAATTGCTTTACCTCAAAGATTGAATGCTTTTCTTAATATTTGTATGTTTAAATTATTGTCTTATTTTTAACTTTTTGTTAACAAAGGTTCTCATATAGACAACCACTTACAAACTAAAATATCATCTTTTACAAATTAACTTTTCCTCTAAGAGTTATTCAGCTATGTGTTACTATTGCACTATAAGCTTTATGTCAAATATTTTATTGAAGTGTATTATATTATTTTTCTATTTTCTTCCCTTTTGATTTGTTTTTTTAAAATAACATTAGTTGCATGTTTAATTGTAGGAGCATTGTGATGATGTAAAGAACTGCTTTAGATTCCATCTTTAGCTAACGGTTATAAATAGGTTAGGAAGGTAAGGGAGAGTTGTTGAGGTAGTATGCGTTTGTGAATGATATTTTAAAAGAAAGATTGAAAAGGAGGTATTATGTATTGCTTAACTCTTAGTGCATTGAATGATCAATTGTTTACGGCTTCCATTATGTTGAATTGTTTTTACCTAATTTTAGGACTTGAATGGTTACTAATTCAATGAACGGTGTTTTTTTTTTCACACTTCCATTTATCTCAAACAACACCCTTTTATATTCCAAAAATGGTAATCTAAAATCCAAAACTACATTCCAGGTTACCTTTTCCAGAATACAAAAGCATCACCTCCTTTCCATACCAAAATGGATAATTCAAAACATACAGCTACATTTAAGATTACCCTTTCCGAAATATAAAGAAGTGTCACTTGAAAAGAAGAAACAACCTCTCATGAATTTATTGATTTGAGAAAGGACGGGCTTCTTTAGCTTTTACCAAGCAGCTTTAACTTTAATTTAAAGCTAGTACTTGTAACTTAATTTTAAAATAGTTTTTAGAAAACAATTCAGCCCAAACGCAACCTTTAGTCAAATTAAAAGAGGCAACTAATATTTACCACACCCAATTTCTTTTTATTGCTTTCGGTCAACAGTATGGTTGGTTTAGCTCGTTACAGTAACACAAGATAGATAAGAATAACTTGCGGGTAGAAACTAATAAATTGCAAGCTTTTAAAAGCTCAATTTGCACATAGGTATAAACTAGATCTGCCGAGGCACTACCCATTACCAACAAAACCTTAAAATCCTACGAAGTCATGTACGTCTATCATAAAAATAATTTTAAATCCTTACAACCAAACTTGAACTTGCCAACATGGAAAACCTTTGTAATAATCCTTCTATAATTAAAATACATAATGGTAGCTTGCAGCCTCAATTAATCTTTGGTTTTGGTCGCCTTGGCCTCAATACCATATAAAGGCACCCTAGAACAATCAAGAAAGCTGGAATCGTTGTCATATCAAACACCATGTGTATTTTTCTCTCTCTTGTGCAGTTAATTGGATGGAGAAGGGCAAGAGTTGCATTAACTTGATCAACAAACCTGCAAGCAAGAGAGATCGTGTCAAAGAAAAACCACCCAAATTTTCAGAAAAATAAAAATTTTAAAAATAGCCTTTTAAGTCAAACATGAAGAAAAAGGAAAGAAAAGTAATTAAGAGCAGGCTCTTCACTGAAGAGCCCTACTCTAAAACACAGGTTAGATTCTAACCAATGAAAACAAAGAAAATTAGAAGTAGATGAGCTTCCTGCTCTATTTCCATCCTCAGGATAAACTTTGTCCCACGGAATGGGACCAAAAAGAACAAAGTGCAAGAGAAAACAAATTAATGTAATAAAGACTACTATTCTTCAACTGCCAAACACAACCTCATGAAGGCGATAGGCTAAGAGAAAAATTTAGTCAGAGTTATACATTAATTCCTTTAGTTTAAATAGCTTTTTTGAAAAAGAATTTGTTAATAAATTTAGAAAGTACAACAATGAGGAAAATATGATGTACTGTGTATTTTTTATATAAAAGGCAAGAAATAACAAGAACCAATAAATGGATCAACAATGCAATAGGGCTCGCCAGTCTCTCCACATATTATAAATGGTCACTATTTTGAAACAGCCATGAGCTGAATACCAAAGTGAGATCACAATCATAATCTTAACCCAAAATAGACTCAGGTAAACAGATGCCCATAAAGTAAAGCACTACTCCAACTAGATGCACCAAAGAACTGCATGTTATGCATCATATAATTTATCCTCCTTTGTTTACTAAACCTTAATATCAATTAATAAAAATTTCTCCAGCAGCACACAACACAACATTATTCAATAGGAAAGCGGTGACATCACAATGTTGAAATAAATGGTTTCTGTTTTTGAGCAAGAAGCCAATAATAAGTGCATTGTGTTTTGTGTAGCTTGAGCCAAAAACACAAGTTGTTTGGTGAGCTGGATTACTCTTGCACATTCCCGAAATCAAATTCTTTATTTGTTTTAACTTCTAAAGGTTCCTGAAGGAAGAAGGGCGGCTAATGCTACTTTCCCCCCATTTCTGTTGATATATCAGAGAACTCTGGTTTATTTTAAAGAATCTCTAAGTGATGGATTGACCACTTTAGGGCCTTTATTGAAAGTGTAAATTGTTGCCTATTGCACAAGATTAACCTTTCTAAGCAAATAAAAGGAGTTCCCTATGGCACATGGATACCAAGAGGCTGTGTTTTTCTGCTACTTTCCTGAGGAGTCACTAGGATATATGAGAGAAGACCTTCTGAAAGTTTTCTTTGCTCCATTGTAATTGTATAGCTGGATGAGTAGTAACTCTACATTCAACACTCTTGTGCATAAAACAGGTCTACAGTGGTCATCAGTCTTACCAAGATGTGGAATAAATTATTAAGAGGGATCTTTTTGTCAGGCTGATTGAGATGATGGGAAATATTTCAAGAAAGACGTTGCTCTTAGTATTTTCCACAAGATTTTACTTGCACCAAAGAGAAAACATCCCCCCTTTCAACTATGTAGCTTCTAGCCTATTTAGTAATCTTCTATGCAATAGTCTCTCACAAAGGGATAACTTGCCAAAAACCTTCATATTTCAAGGCCCTCCTCTTAGGTGTAGTATCCAATTTGGGATGTGGTACACCGGTAAATAGCAAGCTTTTGAATTGTGGTTGCGCAATGATATGGCATGCAATAGCAGCCTGATGCAGTTGTGGCAGTTGCATTAGGTGATACAACCTGCTATTTAAACCCCTGCTAAATAGGATTAGACGACTTGTTGCAGGTAGCTAGACCTCCAAAAACTTCTTTTGTATCCTAACATTTGCAATGTGTTTCATAATACACTTTATTTACACTTATACTGTCAAACTGCTAGATATTTATGGTGAACCCTTTTGTATTATTAGTGAATGTTGGATTGCTCATGAGGTGTGGAGAGCTTTATAAGAGAGATTTCTCTGCTAAGCAAGCAGAGTGATTGGTTAGCATTGCATAGATGGTGTTCTTTTCTTTGTTGTTATGGTTATTTACTTTTTTGGTTTTCTTATGGAGGCACACATCTTCTCTCATTACTCTCTTTTATATTTATGCTCTTTCCAGTATAAATGCTTATTGCAGAATAATGTCCTACCTTTTGGATGCATCCTCCAAGGTGTTTAGTAGCCTCAATGCATCAATATAACGCAATTCTCCAGTGACAGTTGATACCTGAAAATACAACATTCATAACACATTGATGGAATTAACTGTTTAAGAATAAGATTGTAAATTTAATAGAAGCTACTAATAACTAGCACTCACCCTTTTCCAAAGGCTAACAACATAATTGTACTTGTTAACAAGCTCGTGCTCCTGGGACTGGAAGATCCGGAACGTTTTTTCAGCTTTATTTTGTTAAGTATTCATAAACAGATAACTCATCTCATGTCTCAAGGAAAACAAAGGCCCTACAATACTCCAGGAAAGCAAATGGCAGGTTTGGGTTCACATTTTTTAATTCAATAATATCTACTTCAATATTTTATTTTATTTTTCGCTCAAGGCAAATGCAATGGATGAGGAAATCTAAGCACATGGCACGTTGACTGTACTCATTTAATTCTTCAAGATACATAAAATAGTTTTCCCTCCTCATGTTTTGGATATTAATCATTGACAAGGGCCATCCCAATACCATTCCACATGTCAGAGTGGCACTGTTTACAATTTTGTCAAACATTAATATTGAGCGGTGGGCAACCACAAACATTACTTGCTAACAAACCAATCAATCTAAAAGATTCAACTATCACACCAAGGAAAATGCTACTCAACCAGAAATAGTTGCCACGCTTATTGACTTATGGATGAATGGGCGGTCCCTACCATTTTGTCTTTTCCAAAAATCACCTTCAAATTTAGAGAAAGTAACAAGGGTTGAACCCATAACCACTTAATCACAAAAGGCTTTCATATAATGATAGTTCAATATTGATAGAGAAAATGCTTCAGTGTTAAAACTCACTCAGCACGTCCATATATGTATATAAAACTATTACAGCAAGACAATAGAAGATTTTACAGAGTAGGACCCTGCAGTCTACTATGTCAGAGTAGATACAAGAACAAACAGCTCTATAGCTGACACTTTGAAGAGTGGAAAGTAACAAGGGTTGAACCTATAACCACTTTATCACAGAAGGCTTTCAAATAATGATAGTTCAATATTGACAGGGAAAATGCTTGAGTGTTAAAACTCGCACTCAGCACATTCATATATGTTACATAAAACTGATAACGGAGAGAATAGAAGATTTTACAGGGTAGAAGCCTGCAGTCTACTATGTCAGAGCTAATAGAATTTGTGTTTGGATAAAACTGAAATCTATTCTAAAGTATTAATATCACTCTGAATCAAAACATGGAATACATTATTTATAGACTTTGTAGACTCAAGAAGAGTCTTCAAGAAACTACCTAAAGTGCTGACTCAGCATTGACTAGACTAAACAGACTAAAAACTAACTTGAACGAACTCAAGTTAGTTATGATACAAAGTATCTACAACTATAATGACTACAGTAAGCTATATACTCTAACAAGAGTAGATACAACCAAAAACAGCTTTATAGCTGACACTAAGTCAAAATACATCAGAAAATCTAACATAACCTAACACTCCTCATGCTGAAACATATAAGTTGTATGCACCAAGCTTGGAACATATGAACTGAATCCAAGAACGTCTGAAAGATTTAATCAAGATATCTGCAAGTTGATAATTTGAGCTGATAAATTCAGTACTAATTTCCGTGAACAGCTGCTTCTCCCTATAACGTGGCAGTCAGTCTCTACATCTACATGTTTAGTTCTTTCAAGGAACACCGTATTAGGGACAATGTGAAGAGTTGCTTGGTTATCAATAAACCAAAGCTCTACAAAGGCTGGCAATGACAAGTTATTTTTGCCATTCAGTTTGTATGTAGTTATGGTACGAGTCCTAGAGATGGAAAGAATAGGGCTTGCGAAAGTCATCCTTGAAAAGCTAAGAATGAACCTTCAAGAGAATATTTCAATGGCTAAGCCCCACCAACAAAAGAGAGAAAAAGTGCACAGCAAGGCCATAAACAAACTCAGAGTGCAAACAAGTCTGTTGGCGGTGATGTGATAATGCTCTGATGATGGCTAGAGATTGGCATGTAAACTACACGTGCCTAACAGAGCTGCGCAAAAAGGTTGTGTGTGAGAAGATTTCTGACTTTAAAACCTATTGGGTTGGGTTGCTTACGAGGAGGCACACTAGATCTAGGGGTTCAACAGTAACTTGGAAGGCAATGACCAACGATGGAAGGCAGTGGACCAGCAACAAACAATGAGGACTTGATCGAAGATAAAAGAGCGGGATCGATCCTACTTTGATACCAAGCTCAATATTGAGAGAGAAAATCTAGTGTTAAAACTAACTCAACACATTCGTATTCATATATGTATATAAAACTAATTATAGAGAGAATTTACAGAGTAGGACCCTAAAGTCTATACTATGTCAGAGTAGATACAACAAAAAACAACTTTATAGCCAACTCCAAGTCAAAATACATAAGAAAATCTAACGTAATTTAACAAATTGAAAGCTAACTAACCACCAATCATCCTATGAGCTTAAGGTTTTAGACAAAGGTTAAAAGTAATTGTAAATTTATCTCACTCTAAATTCAACATGGTATCAAAGCAATACCAATCAAGTTATTTCCTCCCTTTCTCTATCTTTCTCTTTATCTAACTCTAAATTCAACATGGCATCAAAAGTAGAACCCATACATTGACCTATCCCCGTCATAGTTCCATTGATATGTTCCTAAATACATAGAACCTTTCTTGATTTTTGGAAGCTTTTTTCCTCGCTCTAATTTTGTTAGTTTCTTTTTTCATTTCCTCTCTAGTGACCTGATTCATTACAAAAAGCCTTGCTTCCACCTTTTTCCTGCTTGCCTCCTCCACCGTTGATCTCCTTTGGCAACCTACTCATTGCCAGCGACAGTTTCAGCCAACTTTCTAACTTCCTTTTAGAGATCTTTCCGATAGCTTTTCTGGTGACCTTTTCCAGCTGTCACCTCCAGCTACTTTCCAATAAACTGTTAGTCAAATCTCCATCTGCTTCAAATCTCTGACTGTCAAGTTCCAGCTACTGTTAGAATGTTCAGTGGTCTTTCCTGACCTAAGCTCCATGTTGTCTTTTCAACTGAGTTTAGTGTACCTCATAGATTAGACAAAGATTTATTTGTAACAAGCTCAAAACTTAGCAAGTTTTAGCTGGAAGAGGAGTGTCAGAATAACGTGTAGTTCCTGTATCACACGCTAAAGGAGTTCATGCATTACATGTTAAATGCATTTAGTTTTCATAAGAAATAGTATTTGGGAAGTAGCACCCATTTACTCTTTGCCAAGGAAATACAGAAATAGTACATACTTAGTATATTACTCTCTCAATCAATCTCTCTCTCTCTCTCTATATATATATGTATAAGTTTAATATCTCATTTTTGTCTTAATTTTTGGATGCAGATGTTGACAAAGGAATAACTCTTTAGAGAGAACAAATAAGACATAGCAGAAATAGATGATACGGCACATTACAATAATGATCTCATTGATGTCTTTGAAACAGAGTAACTTCTCTATCATTAAATGGCTGCAATGCTACACAACAAGGATACTAGTACGTTCCATTAGCAGAAGATGAATGGCAGAATTAACCAGTTGTATTGATTCTTCAAGGGTAGTGATGACATAACTCCGAGCAATTGAATCAGACTGGAACTGTGAAATGTGCCATCCTTGTGACGTAATGGAGAAAGGGTTGCATCCTACTGACCATAACCAGTCCTGCCATGTTTAGAGATATATCGTAAGACACGGTGGTTCAACTACACATGATAATGGAGTTCCATTTTAGCATATAGACATTGACTATTCTAGGAACCTGGGACATACAGTATGCAAACATGCTAATCTCTAAATGAAATATGTATATTGTTGATAAAGGTATTATGCATCTGCGACCAGAATAAACTGTTTAGCTTCCTGCAGATTCTTTTGCTATACATACGCCACTTTTTTTTATTTTGGGGGATGGGGGGAGAGTTGCAGGGTGGGGGTATGGTAAAAATTAATGGAATTTTTTTTTATTTTAAGGGCTTAGGTATACCCAAAGCAGAGTCACATGCCCATACATCAAGCACAAGAACTGAACCTTGACAAATGAAAGATAACTGGATTGTATTAGACCTAAAACACTATATGCACCGTACAAATACATTCGACATAAAATGTACCTCAATTGCCGTCTCATGGGCCTGACCATAGACAAGATGAAGGGGAAGCAAACCAGCAAGATGCTCAGCAGTAGCAGCAACTGCAGCTTTTATAGGCTGCCTTTATTTATTGTCCAGATGAGTGGATTTTTGTACAATAAAGAAAGATATTACCACAATTGTTCAATAAAAAATTTAAATTATTGATGAACCACTTCAGCACAAATATTTCTTAAACAATACTGTAGCACAACATGACTCAAGACAATAAATTTATATAGAAGTTCACCTCTTCCCCTTCCCCAGTGAAATCAATAAAATACAATGCTTTGACAAAAATATTGACAATGTACAGCCTATGATTAAGATGATCCCACATTGTGTAACATTGTGAATCTTTTGGCTCCATCATCAACAAATTTCACCAAAAGCAATTTTTTTAAAAAAAAGAAAAAAAAAAAACCGGCTTTGCAAGATAGATAAATAAACCATTTTAAAAAGTTGGATGGTAGGTTTCTGAATCTTACCTCAAGTTCAGTAGAAGTGAATGCCCATTACAATGTAGATGGCTTTCCCAGGAAGAGGGCTCTGACTGAACGACAATAATCATATCTGACAGTGCTTTTGCCTGAAAATATTTGTCTAGTAAAAGTGGTTCACTGTAAATGAACCAAAAGACTGGAACCTCTAGCACAGACCTGGAATGTGCATGCCTACCTGCACCGTTCATAAATATTATTATATTTTCAATTCCCAGAATATCAAGCAATAAAAGAAAACTTTTTATAAATTTATTTTAAAACACAAGTGAGAAGACAAGAAAAGAACTCATGTCATCAAACTATGTCCAACAACAATAGGCAACCTCTACATGCTAGATGCAGAAGTCCTTTTAGTCCCTAATATTTCACACTTATACAATGTGTTATGCATGTTATTATGCTCCAGATACTATAAAGCAAACCCCAATAAATATTCAACAGTAGCAGCACAAAGCCATTACTCCAAATTCATTACAAATATAGTCCATGCCACAGTCTTATGAGTTTAGATAACTTTGCAAAGCAAACACAAGTGAACTTGAATCTCCAAGCTATCACAAATTGAAGACACTAACAAACTAAAGAAATATTTAGGACTTCTAGAAGCTGGTAGATCCAAACCCACATTCTAACAATTGTTATTGGGCCAACCAGGTCGCCCACTATTGGGCCATTACGAACCACCTACTGATGTCCAGTCTTGAAAACTTCACGTACGAGATGTCTAATACTCGGCATGAAGGGATGTGTTAGAGATCCCAAATCAACTAGAGATATGGCCAAAATATAATATATAAGTGAGGGGTAACCCTCACCTTAAAAGCTGGTTTTGTACGATTGCATTAGACACAAACCAAGGTTATCAATAGCGAATGGTGGCTCATGGCAAAAAGCCAAAAATCCGCCATATACATATGGTGGATGGCATGACGGCCAATGGTGGAAGCCATGGCGAATAAAAGGTCATACTAACTCATCTCTAATTCTCCGACCTTAGCATCAGTCAGAATTGCGTTCCAACTCGTAGAATCAATTCTACGCTTCTGCCATGCCTGGACAAGTTTGTCCATGCCCAAAATCATTGCTGAGCAGAATCGGTAGAATTGTCGTGTGGAATCCTAAATACGGTGGAATTGACGAGTTTTTCAGGTTCGCATGGGTCTCATTTTTATGTGCCAAATTTCAAAGTTGGGTCAAGTTAAATATTTTTCCTTTTAGTTTTAGTCTTCTGAATACTTAAGCCCAATAACCAACTTTTCTGTAACCCTATTCAAGAAAGAAAAGAATTGAGGAAAACACCTTCACATGCATCGCTCGTCTTCAACTTCTCTCGCGAACTCTGCATCCTCTCTAACCCAAGCCCCAAAACTGTTGCACAAACAACCTCTCTTTCTCATTTCACTGATTAATCTTGCTAATATGATTGATGAAGGATAAGGAGATGGAGATGACGGAAGAAATGAGAATATCTAGAGTGATTATGATTTTAATTTGGATGATCTATTTTAGAGGTCTGGCCTAGGCATTAATGCCTTCTGTCTTATACTAGGAGTAGCAGTGTTATCAATGTGGATGGCGGAATATAGCGGAAGACCAAAATTCTGCCATATAACCACGCCATTGCGGCCTATGGTGCCGCCATATCAGGCCTCCCTATACAAATTGCCTATGGCGGTTGGCAAAAAATCCATCACGCCGTTCTGCCATAGCAGCCACTAAGTAGGCAGTAGGCATTAAGAATTACTGCAGTATTTTAACTTTTGTTTGTCATTTGTGACTTATGAATTCTATATGGAGTTTTAGTCATTGACTTTCTTATGCTTCTTATGAACTTAATCTTAATTAAGTATTTAATGTGCGTTATAATTGTTTTTTCTCTTATTTATACTATGTTAGATGCATATATAAGAATTTATATGCATGTATATTAATTTTATTAATCTTGTAGAATCTTACACTTCAAGTTATGATTCTATGGTTTACTATTTTGTAGTCAGAGTAGAATCTCGAGTTTGACTACCATGGACCCAAGTATTTATTTAATTGAATGAAGATTTCAAAATAAAAACCCCATCAAATTTGCTTGGAATAAATATGAGGGAAGGGTGAAAAAAGAATGAGCTGCATATGCACAAATCAATGGACAAAATAAGTTTTCTTTTTCATTTCCACCTTTTTTTTTTTTCAATTTCAAGAGAATTGCCCAACCTTTTCTTGTTTTTCCATGTACATACAAATGGCATTCTAAACCATGAGGATTTAAGGATATAAGAAAGACCTTTAAGAGAACCATGTTTATTCAGTCTTTGCAATTGATACTGCAGAATAGAAGAATCAAGATATGTACGAACTGTCTTTCGGTAGGTTCCATTGACAAGCAGTAAAGGCACAGCAGCTGCTCGTCGTGCCACTGCAAAGGCCATTGCTAAGGCAGGATCCTCTGACAGAGGTAACCTAAAACCATAGTTATATAAGTAGAAAACAAGCGAGAATGCACAATCTTAAAAAAACATTATAAATCAAGCACATAGGATTGTGCTAAAAAATATTTCACCAACCAAATGCCTAATTATAGGTTGGCTAAGGAGATTGTAGAATTAAAAATTCATGACTGCGTACATGTGCGGACTGAACATTGGTTTCTGAGAAGGAGCCATCAATGAGGAAAGCCCCTCCATTATAGCCTTCATATCCACTGGAAGCTGTTTAATGTGCCTAACTTTCTGCAAAATTATTACAGGACAACATCAATATTCCACTGTCACAAACCTTTTCAATGGTCGTACACACATCTTACCTCCTGTGTCATGAAAAACAACTGAAAGGATATCTTCTCATAATAATGGAAGGCACCATCAGCAACTGAAGGTGACACGATATGTCTCATAGATCCCCACAGTGTTGCACCTAGATGTGCAAGAAAAGAATCACGTGCAACTGTGTAATTTTGGAACTCCTGCACAGGCAAATCCATGAATAAAGCTAATACAGAGGTCCAACCAGAACTTTAAACTACAAAGAACTAGCTGGCTTACAATTCATTATAGAAATATACTAAATTAACAAAAATCAACTAACCAACCTCATATGTGTCACTGAATAGATTCCAGCTCTCCATCCGTTTCAAAGCCTCTATGGCCTTTTTCTTATGATTTTCATCATATTCTTCACCATCAAATGACTGTAACTCATTTCTCAAATCCCGCATCCTCTCATCAAGTTCTGAAATTATCATATGTTACATGCTGTGCGAAAAATTATAATAACATCATGTAGATTTTAAACCTACTGAAACACCGAGCTGTGAAATCAACAATGTCTGATAGTAAGAGAAAAATAATAAAACAAAAGACACCTGTGTATAAAAAAATAAGCTTCATGAGAACATCTCACTAGCAGGGAAGCACAAATACTTCAATTTTCTTGAACAACCTGTGATATACTTGTAACCACTACAATTTTAACTATTACTTGTAGAATTATTATATTAATACAACTGGGAGACTGTGTACAGTGGTTGATGAATCTTGTAAAACATTGATGTCCTCAAGATTATTATTCGAAATCATTATCTAGAAATGCTTATATTTTAAACACATGCTCATTATACAGAAATCATTATTATACTATTATTTTGCATTTTGTTTATATCTTTAAGATTTATGTGTTTATATTAGTTTAAAGAATATCAACTACATATATTATTTCCTAACCATGTTGTGCTCTATAACTTTTAGAGTTTGTTGCGTCCTATCGTCAATGATGCATAGTGTTCATATCCTGTGTTGTATTTGTCATTTCCTAGCCCACATGTTCAAAAAGCAAGATTTTATGGGAAATTCAAGGAAACAAATTTTTATTGAAATGAAAAGGGAATTAGACAAATTTAAAGTTCAATTTACAAAAATAAAGCCCAAAAGCTACAAAATGAGATTACCTTCACAAAGAGCAAGCTTGACTTTCCTTCCTTTGCAATGTTTAAAAGCAAAAAGCTCATATATATCAATCTCAGCTAAAAGAATATCAATGGCCTGGTGTTCTTTCTGCAACATTGAAAGTAACAATTGATCCACTTTAAGATTCCAATAGAAAAATGAGTGGGTGAAGGAGGGACATTTCTTAAACATGTTGGATGCGTACATTCCTTTCAACACCCTAATTAACATTTCAATGATATCAAAGTCTAACAACACCGCATAAAATTCCTGTCACCTTGAGATAAACCTAGCAAAAAAGTGTTCTTTATTTCTATCACAACTTGTTTCTCATCCTCGGTCATTTCAGTTGAACCACAACTTTGTTTCTTTCTTCTGTTTTTGGTATTGACAGTGTGAGGTAGGATTATAACAAGTATTTACAATTTACTACAATTCTTTGAAACCTTGTTCTTGGAAGAATCAAATGCAATATGGAATATGCAATCTATTGTTAAATCCAACAAATGATACATACATCACCAAATACAGCAAATTTCTCCTGAATAGCATCTTGCAATCGGTCCTCAGCTTCTTCTTCTGAAATTTCTGCAATTAGCAAAGAAAAAGGATCAAAATAGCCAGAAATGTAACATGGCATCAAGAGTTAAGCCATGCTCGATGAACTGAATAAATAAGATTAAAAATTCAACTTTACAAGCCAACATACTATATCGAAGAGGTTGCTTATAGTTTTCTTTTTCTTCATCACTATTGGGAAAAAACCCAAGGCTTCTAAACTATAAAGCTTAGGTACCCCTCACCTTACAAGCCGGTTTTGTAGGAATGAGTTGTGCCCTAAATTTAATCTTAAGATGGCTTTAGAACCTTTAATGGACCACCTTCCATATTATTCATATACCAAGTCCAATAGTGTTAGGCATGAGGGGGTGCATTGGGAAAACCACTTAAGCTTACAAGTTGGTTTCGTAGGGATGAGCACCTAACCATCTATCTATCTATCGAATATATTTTTTTGGCCTCCCAATGTATACGCCCCACCTAGTAGGTAAAACTAATATCTCAAAATATGGTTAGGTGCTAAACTGGGAACCCTTTGAATAGCTTTTTCTTTTACATACACATGAATCTTGGGCTTGAATCCTATACCACTTGCTCAAGGGATTTAAGCCTTTCTAATTGGACCAACAAATGTTGCTATTCTTCACAGTTATATTGAAGGGTCTTTTCCAACAAGTGTTTTAAGGGCATTGATTAAGGAATCGATAACTTTTTTTTATTGGAAATAGCAGTGAGGTTACATTGGAAATGATGGTGGGGTGCAATGGTAACACTAATCCAAACTTTCCATCATTCCTTGACCAGTGCCTTGTGGGCACATGTTACCAGTCTCCTATATTAAATATGTCTTTCAGCAAAAGATAAGTAGATTGTAGGAATTAATTAATTAAAGATATTGCAGAATCAGGGATTTGTTTTTTTTCCTGTTTTAAAATAAGATAGTCTCTATTACTTGTTTTATTTTTGTTTCCTTTCATTATTCCTTAATTCAAGAAATAGCCTTTAATGTAATATTTTCTATATAAGCAGCACGTTTACTGCTAAATAATACAAGGAAGTCTCTATCATTACTTTCTACATAGAGTTGTGCCTTGTGTAGAAGTTATCCATTTAGCTAAACTGTAAGAACTTGGTGCATATTATTTACATGCACCAGCTTGAGAGGGTACGCAAAAAAAGTATCCCTATGAAGTAAATAGTAACTACAAGTTCCCAACAGCCGTATATTTGTACTGCACATTGTATGAAGCAGTACAGCCTTTATCTTTTACAGATAAGAGTTATGGTGTAAAATGCTACTGCAAATCACTCGCACATTCATGGAAAGGGCCTTCCCAAAAGGTCCTCTCTACAGTTTTCATCAATTGGAATTCAATAAGTCATGCCTAAGATGGTACTTGTAGCAGCTTGAGGTAAAGTGATGATGGGTACTGGATATGTAGCTTCCAATTTTAGTAACACTTTCTAACTTGTTTTGTGTGAAGCCTTATAGAATACATAATTTTTTAATTCCAGAAGAAATATTGTCATTGCCAGTGTTCATTTTAATTGAGCTGCTGATGTTTTGGTTTTATTTTTAACCAGTGCTACATCTTTATTTCTGGATCTCTTGGATTATACATATATGAATTTGTATATATAATTGTGGAAATCTGTCATAATTATTAGGAGAATCTGCTGTTAGGAGTTATTAGTAGGATTTATTTCCTTTTTAAGCTCCTAGTTTTAAGGAAGTCATCTTTATATTCTTCTCTATTTATCCATGTATATTCCATTCAGAAGTGAGAGAACAAAAAGAAGTTTTCATTCTTTGTTTTTTTACATGGTATCAAGAGCAGACCGATCCTATAGTTTATCTCATTGACAAAATCTGGCATGGCATTTGACAAGGAGAATGAGACACAGGTGGTGTGACAATACAGAGTATTCCTCTTCCCATTACAGGACACCAACTGAATGGGAACAACTACCTTCAATAGTCACAGTCAGTCATGATGTTTGTCACTGGCAAAGGAAAGGAATACCTTACAGGTGAAGCTGTTGAACCAACATCAGCAGATCCCAAATTCAAACTCTGGAAGGCAGAGAACAATATGGTCGTGTCATGGCTAATAAACTCCATACCAATGAAATAAGTCAAAAATTTTTACTCTATTGCACTGCTGGTGACACATGGAATGATGCAAAGGAATTTTATTCAACCAAAGACAATACCGCAGCAATCTTCAAGATTGAAACAACACTTCGTGATCTGCGACAAGGAGAATTTTCACATGTCAGGGGCAGCAACTTGATGTGTTTGAAGATAATAAGTGGACATGTGCAGAAGATGCAAGGAAGTTCAGAGAGATTGTGGAGATGAAGAGGATTTTTAAGTTCTTAATGGGACTCAACAAGAACTTAGATGAAGTAAGAGGAAGAAAATGTGGAACAAAACCTTTACCAAGTATTAAGGAAGTTTTTTCTGAAGTGTGTAGCAAAAAAAGCAAGAAAGTGATGCTGGGAGAGTCATCCACCACAGTTGCTATGGAGGCACTAGCTGCTTGAGGAGTCCAGCATGCCTGCCGTGACAATTGCTCAAAGAAAGGAAGACCATGGTGTGATCATGCCAAAGACCAGGTCACACCCAAGAAGTATACCGGAAAATACATGGTAAACCTGCTGATTGGAAGACTTCAAGGCCTCCTTTGCATAAAGAAATTCGTGGCAATCATGCCAAAACTGAATAAGGAAGTTCTGCTGCACCTCAATCCAATCCTTTTAACAAAGAACAACTTGAAGCTCTCCAAAAGATGTTGTCACAGATATCCTCCCAAAGTAGTAGTAAAGTTAGGCCATTAGCACACAAAGGTAATTCCTCAAGTGCTTTAACTGATAGCACAGGAAATCAGAATACATGGATTATTGACTCAGGCACATCAGACTACATTATGGGGGATAAATCACTTTTCAAGCATTACAACCCATGTCACAATGGGCTCTTGTAAAAATTGCTGATGAGGTCACTTTCTAAAGTGGCTGGTACAGGTTTAATCACTCTCTCAAAAGACAGAGTTAAAGACTGTATTGCATGTCCCTAATTTGGATTGTAATTTATTATCATTTAGTAAACCCTCCCAAGATCTTAGTCATAATGCTAATTTTTTCTCAAATCTGTGTGAATTTCAGACTTTGGATTCAGGGAGGACGATTGGCACTGCTAGGATGTGCTTAGAACTTTACTTTCTCCAAACTGATGAAAATCCTAGAAGACAAACTCACAATGAAGCTTGTTTTGAGTCAGAAAGTGAGTCAAATAAGAATTTTATTTTAGTCTCCAATAAAGATAGAGCAATCATGTTGTGGCACTATCATCTAGGTCACCCAGACTTCATGTATCTCCAAAAATTATTCCTGCTATTATTCATGAATAAAAATCCAAAATTGTTTCAATGTGAAGTTTGTCAATTCTCAAAACAACCATATAAGGCATCTCATCCCTTCTCTACAGTACATAGTGATGTATGGGGGCCATCTAGGGTAAAAAATATATCATTGAATCTAGGTGGTTTGTGTTTTTTGTGGATGATCACACTAGAATAACGTGGTTGTTTCTCATGAAAGAGAAATATGAACTTAGATATATTTTTCAAAGATTCAACACCATGATTCAAACTCAATTTCAAACTAAAATCCAAGTTCTGAAAACTTATAATGCAAGGGAGTATTTTGAAACATCCTTTGGAGACTATCTTGAGAGTCAAGGAATCATTCATCAAAGTTCTTGTTGACATTCCACGACAAAATGGGAAGGCAGAGAGAAAAAACAGACATATCTTGGATGTTGCTCGGTCACTTATGTTCACCACACATACAGAATGCCTTCTCAAGTCTTAAAGTTCCAAACACCTTGTCAGGTGATTTCCAATTGTTTTCCCTTACTCAAGCCTTGGCTGCTCTTCCACTTATTGTCATCAGTTGTTCTGTGCTTGTTCACATTACAACTCACCGAGTTAGCAAACTTGACCCGAGGTCTCTCAAATGCATTTTTGTAGGATATTCCTCTAATAAAAAGGGGTATAAATGCTTTTCACCAATTTCCAGAAGATTTTACAACTTTAGGGATCTCGCCATCTTTGAAAATCAACCGTTTTATCCCAAAATTGATATTCAAGGGGAGAACTTTACTCAAGCACTCACCCATGGGAAAGAAAGCTATTCTTATTGTAGATGTTGATGATATTGTTCTGACAGGGCACCATGATGAAGAAATTAAAAGGCTCAAGAGCCTCCTAGCTAAAGAATTTGGGATCAAAGAGTTAGGCAACCTCAAATATTTCCTTGGCATGGAGGTAGCTCGGTCCAAGAGAGGAATTTCAATTTCACAAAAAAAAATGTGTTGGATCTCTTGAAAGAACAGGAATGCTTGGTGTAAACCAGCTGACACGCCAATGGATGCTACTGTAAAATTGGGCCACCAAGACAATGTACACCTGTTGATAAAGGGAGATATCAAAGGCTGGTTGGGAGAAGCTTATTTACCTAACTCACACTAGACCAGATATCAATTTTGCAGTTAGTTTGGTTGGCCAATTCAAGAACTACGCAACAGAAGATCATATGGAGGTTGTGTATAGAATCCCAAGTATTTGAAGATGACACAGGACAAGGATTATTCCTCCAAAAGACAGGAAACAGAGATGCTGAAATTTTCACTGATGTTGATTAGGCAGGTTCCATAACTAACAGATGCTCAACCTCAAGTTATTGTACATATGTTTGGAGTAACTTAGTCACTTGGCACAGCAAAAAGTAATATGTGGTGTCTCAGAGTTCAGCAGAAGCAGAATTTAGAGCTCTCTCACAGTATATGTGAGGGAATTTGGTTGAAAAGGGTACTACATTAAATTGAAATTCACTCTCAGAAAGTCCATAAAGGTGTTATGCGACAACCAATCAGCTATCAGCATAGCTAAGAACCCAGTACGCTATGACAGAACAAAACTGTAGAAATTGATTGAAACTTTGTTAAAGAAAATATGGATAATGACACCATATCACTTTAATATATTCCAACGAGTCAGCAGACAGCAGATATCCTAAATAAAGCCTTACCTAGGAAGGCATTTGACAACCTCACATCCAAGCTAGGATTGCTAAACATCTACAACCTAGCTTCAGGGGGAGTGTAGAAATCTGTCATAAATATTAGGAATTATTAGGAGAATCTGCTGTAATTATTAGGAGCTATTAGGAGGATTTATTTTCAGAATAAAAGGGATCTGGCAGTTACATTACCAAATCTCCAAGATAATTCGTTTCTGGTTTTAACTTCATTTGGTAGGTAGAGATTTTGTTTCCTTTTTTAGCTCCTAGTTTTTGAGGAAGTCATCTTTATATTCCTCTATTTATCCATGTATATTCTATTCAAAAATGAGAAAATAAAAAGAAGCTTTCATTCTCTGTTTTTCTACAGTACTCTTATACATTTTCTTTTTTATATATATGAGTAGTTAGTTGCAATCCTTGGCACTTTAACTTTGATTATCAAAAGAATTATATACAGCTCGATACATTACACGCACAATCCAACACACCATTACTACCTGAAGCTGAACCAATCGTTTTTTCCACACTTGGTAAACTTGCTTCTGTACGCACACCTTCTCCACCAACAGCAGGTCCCCATGAAAAGGGACCTGCACTTAAATCAATAAATGCCCATCTGGAACAAAAGACTTATGAATGTAAACAGAAAGAGATGTGTATGCCTGAAAATTTAGCATTCTGTGAAGCAAGAGAAATTGAACCTGTCCTTTCCTATCCATGTGTCTGTGAGACATTCTGCTTGAAAACCACTGTAGTCTCCAGATTTTAATACTTTTTCCAGATGGTGCTTCAGGCCTTGATCCTTCCCTTTTAGTAACTAAAAATACAGGAAAAAAATTACAAAATTTCAGGAAAAAATGTAGGGCAAGAATTTTGCAAGTAAACCTACTTTCTTTTATGTGGAGAGTGGAGACTTATCAGATGAGTATATACCTGTAAAGCTTTGCCCTCAATGATCTCAGCTATGTCTCTCCCTTGATACAACCTCCCAAAATGATCTAGTGCATCAAGCCAAATATTATACCATTCCATCTGCATTTTGTAGTTGTACCAAAACAGCAAACATTTCATAAAAAATTTACACTGTACACCATAAATTCCAGAAAAGAGAGCAGACCCACAACATAAGTGAGCACTGAGCAGGACAACTACAATAGAAATGCTTCTAGTTTATCTTTGGCATCTAGCAAGACTTGTACAAAATGAAAAGGCAAAGAAATATATCATTACAGAGAACAGAAGGATTATGATTCTGCGATATTAAAATATAGATAGGGTTTATTATCTTCTAATCCTTAACATCTTTCATCTGGTTTTATTCCTTAATCTTTTTTCCATCCTTACTTTTGGTGCTTGTTAGGGACTAAAAGTAAGGACAAAAAACAAAAAGATAAAGAGACCAAAAGTATGGATACAAAAAAAGTCAATAGTCAATGACTAATAAAAAAGTTAAGTTTAAGAACTAAAAAGATAGTAAACCCTAAAATACAAATCCATGTGTTGAGATGGTTTCTCCTTGTTAAATGCTGGGAATACTTTTTGCGTATTTCTTTTTTCTTATTTTAGCTTTTGTATAAACTGGTAACCTGTTATTTTCTAGCCTGTCTCTCTGCTTCCCCTCTGTATTTTATAGTGTGCCAGACTACAGTCTGAGCCCACTGTTGCTACCTACTGTAACAGCTAACTTTGAATATGTATACAAGCATGGGGCTGAGTGTTATTCACTCAAGCCAGTATTGAAAATAAGTTGTTTAAGTCTCCTTTCTTGCAATTGTGAACTCTTTGAATGGACCCCTCCACCTTCATTCCCCCTATTTATCTAATGAGTTAATGAGCATGTGGTCAAGGGTTCAATCCCTGATCTGTACATATGAAAAAACATTTATTGAAAGAGGTCAACTCCTTAAATGGATCTTAGTACTTCAACGGATTATTCCTTGGTTCTCAATCAAGAGAACCCAACTTCACCAAAAAAATGTAAAGAGTTGAAGGTGTCATTAGTCCCTATATGTTTTTAAAATACCCAAACTTTGGTCCTTGTATAGAGGGAAAAAGTGTAAGCTTTAAGGACTGAAGTTCGGGTATTTTAAATACTACAAGGACAAAAACTATTCATTAGTTTTAAAAGTCGGGGACCAAAATCGAAATTTGGCAATTTTTCAAGGACTACAAACAAGGTTATCAAACTTGAGAGTCTCCGTAAACTTGTGGGAGGTCCATAAACTCAATTGATAAACTCGCAAGAATCTACTTCATTACAAAATAATAATAAAATATTATAAATTGGGGGTTCTGAATTGGGGTGCTAATAATTGACATAAAACAAAGAAAAAAAACTTTTCAACAGTTGGAATACTAGATTAGGAACTAACAAGAAATATAGCATTTTAGTTTCAGCAAAAATAAAGCACAACAGCTAACTTCAACCTACAAAAACAAAGCACAGCAACTACCTTCAACCTGCAAAATTCGATCACAGCACCTACCTTCAACCAACTAAATTTGAGCACAACAGGCAACTACCTTCAACCAGCAAAATTCGACCACAAAAAAATTCAAATTATGCATCGCATACAAGGAAACCTTCAACCATCAACAACCAACCAGATGCTTCGATAGATCCAACTAGAAGAAGGCAGCAACCATAGAGCGGAGGAGACGGTGCAGTGTCGGCAACAGAGAAGGGAACGCTTGAAAGGGAAATGAAAAACACTAATCGAGTCTTCTCATTTTGTTCCCAAATCGCAACACCAAAACGACCAACCTAGACTTAGTTTAACTAAAATTTTTCGACCCAACTTGACTTGCTAACTGGGGAGTGAACTCACGAGTCTAACCGAGTTTGCCCAAGTTTGCACGAATCTACATGAGTCCACCCAAAAACGAGTTTGCACTCAAGTTAACTCGCAGCAAGGGTCTAGACTCGTAAACTCATCCAAGTTTGAGTTGACTCGCGAGTTTGATAACCATGACTACAAACACCATTATCTATTTGATCTCCCATAACTAACTGTTCTAATCATTCCTAACTCCTAAAAGTAGTTCACCAAACAAGAAATCAACTTTTAGTGTAGCTTATAAAGAGGTTGTTTGATAAAATAGTAACCATTGAGAGGAAGAGATTAGAACAATCTTGGTCATAGGGGAAAGGCATCTTTAGCAACCAGGTGAGCCATCAGAAGATCACTTGGAAATTCCAAAAGATAATGCAATAGGAAATTTTGATGCAAGAGGTAGGGAAAGGGAGTCCAATATAGTAGGTTCATTGGGAGCATTAATAGCTATCTTTGCATGCACAACAGACCAATAAACTAGGACTGTAGGAGGACTAATTAGGTAGTTTTGTAGGTAAATGATCTGCAAAATAAGTAGAAGTAGCAACCAATGCTAAAAGTGTACCAATTGGATTTGGTATAAGACTATCATAAGTTCATCCAATCATGTGAAAGATTTGAAGAGCACATCTCATGCAAAATAACATATATGCTTTCACCATACAAAGAAATTAAAAACTTACAATATCAGTGTCCTCGGTTCTTGTCCATGAAAATTTCATCATTGGATGCTTTACATACAACGGTCGCTGAATCTTAGTAAGAGCTGTGGAACAATAGTAAGTACTTAGAGAGGGGTCCTGAGTAAAAGAAAGAAGAAACGAAGAGGAACTTCAAACAGCAACTGTGGAAGTACATCAGAAGTAATAAAAATTTGAAAAGCATTGTTGTTACGGAAAGGCAATTCTGGTGTTAATTTTCAAGATAGATGATGGAACATCAGTTAGTTTCTTCCATACCGAGAATATTTTCAGGAATGCCTTCTGCCTGAAGAAGCTTCCTTTGCAAACTCTTATTCTGCATGATATGGCAGCTGTTAGTGTTGGCACTGAAGGCATTGATAGAGCAGAGAGAAATATTTAGCAATTAGTTTTTGCAAGCAATTATTCCATAAACTCTGCAGACGAATGCCAAGCATAGGAAGTTACATTTAACAAACGAAACAACCAAATCACAATAATAGTGAATGTTTTAAGGAGAAAAGACAGAAAGTTTAATATACCTCCTTTAGCAAGTTTATTTCAGGCTCAGATAAACCTCTCCTGAAATATTTTGTAAATAAATAAGACAACCATAGGTTAGTTAGCTAGTTATGATAGCAAATTATTTTGATCTAGTCATTTGTAAGAGATTTTGGGCATTTGGGCAATGGGAGATGTAGACAATAAATGTTCTTCACGTTAGGCCGTGTATTTAGGGGAGAAACCCCTTATTCTATCTAAATACAATATCAGGTTTCTATCATATTTTTACTTTGATTACAAATTATAATTTATAACATAATATAAAACAAATGTGACTCAAAATATGTATAAAATTGTCTGATAAGGAGGAAAAAGCAAAACAACTATTTTCTGGCACAATTAAAATTATAAAATGTTCATACTTATTATTATGATATCCCGAACATTTTTACATAATTATTAATGGATTTTCACTTTCATTCTAATAAAAAGAGTCATTAAAAGAGAATAGTAATCTGGAGGATCAGTAATCCTTGTAAAATGAGGACAAAACGACAAATAAAAATATTTCCTATTTTGTTTGCACTGTATAAACAGACACATGTAGCTTCACACAGTGGAGAAGCTATTTCCTTTTCCTCTCTAAAGATGAAAGAAGAAATTTTATTTAATGAGAAATAAAAAAGCAAGTAAACCAAGATCATAGATGCAAACACATATCCGTGTAAGTCTGAGTATTTGACTTCAACCAAAGAAACTAGGGCCAGAATGAAGAACATAGTGAATAACCCTTCCATTTCAAATAAAAAATAAAAGATGCGGAGAATTAAGAAAAACAAGTAAACCAAGATCACAGATTCAAATATATAAACACCATCTGTTTACATGTGACATTACTCGTGATATTCTATTTTGGGACAAAACAAGAAAAGTTGTTTTATGAATGAATGAATGTGTGAAATGAAGAACGGTTTTGGCATAATTCGCTATCATAAAGCCCTAATCAAACTCAAACAAAAAGTAATTGGACAGATGTGAGACTAGCAATGCTTTATGGTAGAGAATGTGTATACTGGTATCATCATTGTAGAAGGTTGACAACTCATCATTGAATAGTTATTTCATAGAATCTAGTGAATCATCGATCACTAGAATGGTGTTTCCCCTAGTTCTTGACCTAGTGAATAGTTATTTCAATGAAGCCCTAATCAAACTCAAACAAAAAGTAACTGGACAGATGTGAGACTAGCAATGCTTTATGGTAGGGAATGTGTATACTGGTATCATCATTGTAGAAGGTTGACAACTCATCACTGAATAGTTATTTCATAGAATCTAGTGAACCATCGATCACTAGAATGGTGTTTCCCCTAGTTCTTGACCTAGTGAATAGTTATTTCAATGAACATTGTTTGCATTGAATTTTATCTACCATCTCAATGTGCATTGCCACAATGAACCTGATGAAGACATTACTTGTTTGTCATCAAGGAACTCAGCTAAATGATCAACAAATTGAGCCATATGCTCCTTCAACATTGAGTTATGTGACCTCACCAATTGATCCTGAATGTGCAGCAATATTTCCAAATTTTTGAAAGAGAACTCAACAACAAAACACCTACACGAGCATGAAAGGCACCATACAATTGTAATGCCATTCTAGTTTGCATGCACTAACCATCATCTCCCAAAGCCTTTGAACAAAAGCACTAAATTGATGGAAACAAAAATATATTTAGTTTGCATTAAATGAAGTTGAGTATAGAAAATATAATAAACATAAGAGCAAAAGCTCCCTATCTAAGGAATGGTATCATATAACCCAACTAATAACTGCAAACTATAACCTAAAAATGTGAAGTCCCTTTTGAGAAACATTCCCTTTAATCAGATCAAATTCTTTTTCTCTCTCCATAACTGATTTTCCACCCTCATACAGTAAAGACACAACTAGTTTGGGCCTTGAATTTAGGCCTACAAGAATATACTCAGCCTCATCAGTTTTAACTGTGTACATATCCACGATTCTACAAGAAAGAGGAGACATTCTCAGATTTTAAAATAAATGGCAACATTGTACAAATACTTACCTATACCCATATTTAGGTTTTCTCACATCACGCTTGGGATTTAAGATAAAAATATTATATGCATTTTCCAGTTGAAGGTATTCAACCAAGCTAGACAAAAGACCATCTAACATGTCCACATCTACTTGCCAACCACCACCGTTGTTGTCCCTGCAAAGAAGCATATGAGAGAATAAGAGAAAGCAAGAAATTCAAAACACAAAGCAAAAGAAGCCACATTATGTTCCTAAGTAGCATTTGGCTTGACTCATTAGAGCTTCAAAGCTACTTTGAAGTTAAAGTTAAAAGTCCATCTAATCTAACATACCCCAGTGCAAGAAGGTTTCTCACTATGCGAAGGTATCAAAGAGGATCATTGTATGCAGCCTTACCCTTGCATATACAAAGAGGTTGCTTCCAGATTTGAACCTATGACCAACTGGTCACCAAGGTGAAACTTTACCATTGAACCCTTCAAGTTAAAAGTAAGAGCCTTAAATTTAAAGTCATTCGGTAATTCTTTAGTTCTTAAAGCTTGAAAGTTAAATTCAAGTCAAAATTTCTTAGGTGGTGTGTTCTTAGATCTTGAGATTTGAAATAAAGAAAAAGGAGGAGTAGATGGCTTTTGCTCTTAAAACTAGCTTTGTAAAAGTTCATTCGCCAAAGTTTTCTTAATTAAAAAAAAGCTGCATTTTTCAAAGTTGTTTTTCTTAAAATTATGTTTAGCATAGTTTCTCCTTTTAAGGATAAAAGAAGCTCAAAATAAATTGGGCCAACCCCTGCCTAAACATGAAGACAGGAAAAACAAAACAATTAGAATGAAAATCCCTTTTCATGCTTTGAAGACTTTCCACTTGGTCAAGGTATGCCTATAATTAAAAACTATGAGCTAGTGGAGTGCTATCCAGTTTCATATGTTTTGATCAACTTGTTGGAACACACTGACAACACAAAGAAGAAAAGAGAGAGAGAGGTATGTACTGAATCTGAAATTTTATTTCTCACTACCGTGTATCACATTACAACATCCCTATTTATAGTATTCAGTTACAAGTAGTTAGTTAACACCCCACTTTCCACTTAGCTAACATATATCACTAACTAAATTATCTACAACACTCCCCTCTTAATTTATATTAGCAATAGGCTGCACTCTTATCATGTCTCTAATCAGCTTGAATTGGTCAAACTTAAGAGGCTTCATTAAAATATCAGCCACCTGTTTGTTAGTACAGCAATATTTCAACTCTAGCTTCCCTTTACTGACTTGATCTCTTAGAAAGTGGAATCTTGTCACAATATGCTTGCTCCTTCCCTGAGCAACACAATGTTTAGCAAAGCTTATAGCTGATTTGTTGACAACTAACATCTTCACAGGCTCTTCTCTTCTAATTTTTATTTCTAACAACTAGTTCTCAAGCCACAGCACTGGACATGCTCCCATTGAGGCTGCAATGTATTCAGCATCACACAAGGACAATGCCACCGCTGACTCCATAGAACACCATGGAATAGGTGCTCCACACATCCCTGCCATACTTTTTCTGTCACTTTTATCACCACACCTATTTGAATCACAATAGCCAAATACTTCATCAGTGACATTTCTGCCATGGTTTAAAAACAACAACCCATAGTCCAAAGTTCCCTTCACATATCTTAGTCTCCTCTTAGCTGCAAGCAAGTGAGAAAGTCTTGGATGATCCATAAATCTACTAATCAGCCCCACTCCATAAGCTATGTCAGGTCTACTGCTGCACAAAAATCTCAAAGAACCAACAATTGGACTGCAGTCAAGCAAATTCTTAGATATCTGAAAGGTTCTCTGCATTGTGGACTTCGACTTGTGCCTATTGTTCATCACTAGCCTTTATCCATTAATGCCTTCTGTGATGCTGACTGGGATACTGATCCAAATGATCCCAGATCCACCTCCAGTGCAGCCATCTACCCTGGTCCTAACTTAGTCTCCTGGTGGTCATAAAACAAACAGTGGTGACATATTCTAGCACTGAAGCTAAATATAGGAATCTTGCTTCTGCCACAGCTGATCTCCTTTGGATTCAAGCCTTACTAACTGAACTTGTTCCTCATCACACACTAGTTATTTTATGTGATAATCTCAGTGCTGCGAACCTCTCTCCCAATCCAATACTACATGCAAAAACAAAATGGAACTTGACCTTTTCTTTGTCACAGAAAAGGTTCTACCCAAACAGCTTCTTTTTTGACACATTCATGGCCTTGATCAATGGGCTGATCTAACAAACTCTCTAGCTCCAACAAGATTTTTGTGTATCAGGACCGAACTCAATGTGGCTGAGCTACCTGCTGTTTCTCACCCACCTTGAGTTTGCAGGAGGTGTTAGAGATATATACATGCTTTTCTCTTGTATTGGTATACTCAGTTTGTATTTTTACTCTTCAGCTTTGGTTAGTCCGTTATAACTGTCACTGTCAAGACAGTTATAACAGATACCTGCCAGTGATTATCCTCTGGTCCATATATAGGGATTCTGTAATAGAGGCTCATAACCTTTTCTGTAACTTTCAGATCTATCAATAAAGTTTTTCAGTTTTCTCTATATTTTTTTCTAATAAAATTATATGGTGCAAGCAAAATCTACGAAACTCAATACTGGAGGCAATCAATAAACAAGTGAGAATGTTGGAGATGTGCAACAAGCCATTTTGTACCCCTTCTCTAATGGTCTAAATTTTTGCAGCATTCAAATGCAGTGAACAATTGTTTGTTTTAGTATATATTAGTTTCTATTTACTCTTTCTTTGATTATCAATTCTGTTGTTTGGAGGTGTACCTATTAAACATGCTACATACATGGACTCTAATTTGTGCATCTTTTATGCAGTTTACCTAACATACAAGGAAAAGGAAAGAAGATGAAGAGGATAACGAAGAAAAGGACAATGGGATTTGAATTTGAGCACAACTGTTCAAAGAGAACTCATAATGGTTCTACTAATATGTAATCTAATTGAAGAAAAAATTAAATTACATTTACCGGCTTCCAGCTGGATCATCCTTGCGGCCAAACACATTTATGGCATGCTCAATTATGGAAGTAACCTTCTCTCCCATTTCAATAGCATGTACAGAAAAGCTGCACCAGAATGTCCACTGTCAGAGAAACAAAAGATAGAACAGATTTTTCTCACAAAGGAAATTAGTAAACAAGGAAAAAAATTATATCAGATTTACATTGGAGTTGTCACATCATAGGCCTCCAATCAAGAAGGCTCAAAGAAAACGACGTAGAAGTATTACTAATAGGGGTTGGAAAATAATTCGGAGCCAATATGCAAATTTTGTTTGATTAAGTTGATTCAGAAGAATTTCTCATCCTCCTTCCATGCACTCCTCTTCATTCTCCAAATATATTCTTTTATTTTAAAAATAAAATGCTAAATTAAGTGAAAGATAAAAGCACAATCAAACTAATCAGATGAGAATGTTTAGTTTTGTTAGATTAATATATGTATTTTATATTATCTTTTCCTTATACTGGTCTGCTCTTTTTCTTTTCTTTGTATGTTGTAGCCTGTTGAGATATGTGTGATATCATTAGGCTATCTTGGGATATTTACTTATCGTTAGAATATCATAGGATATTTTGTTTCCCGATTTTCTGTCATTTTCCTCTTTTAATCTTTACCCTTTAAAAGGGAGATTAGTGATTGTACAAGATTAACAATTTCAATAAAACACTCCTTTATTTTTCAACTTGGTATCAGAGCTCCCGTTCTTAGTAGCCCTAGGGGAGAGGTTCTGTTCATAGACATTGTTCAGCATACTGTTCATAGATACTGTTCATGAGGTACTGTTCGTCACCATTGTTTCACACACTGTTCATGGACACTGTTCACAGATACTGTTAGCCAATGTTGTTCATGTGCACTGTTCATCAGTGCAGTTCAAGCGAGGTTTTCATAGCAGAAAATCCCCTTGTGTCCCACACCCCAAACAAAGTGTGATAAAGTCTTTAATCAAATAGAAATTAATCGTCTTTGGACTCTTCTTGAGTCCATGAGTAAGCCCTTTGAATCTTGCTCCTTAACCATGAATTTAAGAGTTCCTTTAACATCTTTGGTTTCGTTTCCCAAAGTATTTGGATTCTTGATTATGGGGCAACTAACCACATGACCTCTGTTGCTGCTCACTTCATATCGTACTCCAACTCAAAAGCACCTGAGAAGCAGTTCATTACAATTGCTAATGGAGAACACATTCCTATTCTTGGAATCGGTATGTCCAACTTCAATCTTCTATATCCCTATGCAACATCCTCCATGTCCCTAAATTGGCTAATAATTTGATTTCTATAAATAGGCTTACTCAAGATGTGAATTGTTCAGTAACCTTTTTTTCATGCTCATTATGTCTTTCAAGACCTTGTCTCGGGGAGCACAATTTTAATTGCTAAAGATTAGGGTGGGTTATACATCATACAACAAAAGACAATTAATGATAGCAGTGAAATAAAAGAGATGTCTTCTAGTCATCATACCATGTCAAAAACTTGGGCAGATTCCCAAATTTAGGTTCACCACAAGTGTCTTGGACGTCCTCCATTTAGTTCACTTAAATCTCTATTTCCACATTTGTTTGCAAAAGAGTCTATCGAGTCTTTCAAGTGTAATGCTTGTCAAATTTCTAAGTACAACCGTGCTTCCTTTCTACCTAGTAGTAAAAGTGTTGCTCCTTTTGATCTTATTTGTTTTGATGTACAGGAACTTGTTAATGAATTTGTTTCTAGAGCTAGGTGGTTTGTAACTTTTATTGATGATTATACCTATGTGACATGGACATACCTTATGAAACACAAATCTGATGTTTGTCAATTTTTAGTTTATTTTTTTCGTCTTGTCAAAAATCAGTTTGGTAAGTCCATTCAAGGAATTCAATCAGATAATGGCAATAAATATGGTAATCTTGAATTTTGTAAGTTTGTTACAAATCAGGGTATCATTCATGAGCTCACTTGTGTCAACACAACCCAACAAAAGGAAGCTGCAGAGTGAAAGAATCCCCACTTACTTGAAGTTGCTAGAGCTCTACTCTTTCAAATGCTTGTTCCCAATGTCTACTGAGGAGAAGCTGTCTAATTGCCACCTACCTCATTAAAAGGTTACCCAATCATGTCTTACAAGGTGTTAGTCCAGTTGAACACATGTTGTCATTCTCTCTTTCTTTTCCCCTATTGTTAAGTCGTGTTTAGCTGTGTTGCATTTGTCCATTCTCATAGTCCCCATCGTCGTAAGTTAGACCCAAGAACTCATGTGTGTTTTTATCGAGTACCCCTTAAATAAAAAAGGATACGAGTTTTGGTCTCAATAGATGTCACTTTTCATGAAAAAGAATCCTTCTTTGTCAACCCCCCTACTTCACAAAGAGAGTATATTAGATGTCAAGTCTGTCTTAGGGTCACTGCCTTTTCTGTCCTTGCAAGATGTCTATAACACTAATATTGAAGAAACATAGGAAGATCACAATGATAAAGCAAAAGATATTAACGAAGCAGAAAAGGAAGATTGGTTCTTTGAACAAGTACATCATAGGCAAGAAAAACCCACTACGATCCCACAACAAATTGAATTGTCTAAACCAGAGGTAAATGTCCTCGAAAATCATAATAATACTGAGAAAGATAAAGTTATAGACAATATGCCTCTTGCCTCGAAAAGAGGGAAAAGTTCACGTGTTAGGTACCCTATTTCTCAATTTGTTTGTACTAACCATCTCTATATTCAACATTGAAGTTTTTTTGCAGCCATTGATGCAATTAAAACACCTACATCAGTCCAAGAAGCATTTAATAGTAGAAATTAGATTGAAGCCATGAATAAAGAGATGGAGGCATTAAGGAGAAACTCAACATGGGAGATTGTTGATAAAACCAAAGACATTTACTCTTGTGGAAAAAATGAATACAGTAAGGATAATCTCTCCCTAGCCACCCACTTTGGCTAGGACCTACAACAGTTTGATGTTAAATATGCCTTCTTGCATTGAAAAAGGCTTTATATAGCCTTAAACAATCTCCTTGAGCATGGTTTAGAAGACTTACTCAAGCCATGATGTCATTTTTTATACAAACAGAGTCAAGGTGATCATACTCTATTCATAAAACATTTCCCCAATGGCAAACTCACTCTTCTCCTAGTGTATGTAAACAATATGATCATTGCAAGAGATGATGAGACAGAGAAACTAACTTTGAAAGAAAAGCTAGCAACTCATTTTGAAATGAAGGAGTTGGGAAAGTTGAAGCATTTCCTTGAATAGAGGTTGCCTATTCCAAAAAAGGCATCTTTATTTCCTAAAGGAAATATGTACTTGATCTTCTTAAGGAGACAGGAAAACTAGGATGCAAGACCACAAAGATGCCCAATGCCCATTGAGCAAAACTGCAAAATTGGAAGTGAAAGAAAGTCCACCTATAAAGAAGTCCCAATACCAAAGATTGGTAGGAAAGCTAATACATTTGTCTCATACTAGGCCTGATATTGTGTATGTTGCTATTGTGGTCAGCCAATTTATGCATATCATCCCTACGAAAGATACTTTTAGGCAATTGAGAAGATCCTCCATTATTTAAAGGCAAGCCTAAAGAAAGGATTTTTATTTAGGAGAGAAGGCCCATTGTCCATGGATATATACATTGATGTTGACTATGCAAGGTCAATCATAGATAGAAAATCCACTTCTAGTTATTGCATGTTTCTAGTTGGGAATCTAGTAACATGGAGGAGCAACAAGCAAAATATAGTTGTTCGGTTTAGTGCAGAAGTTGAGTTTCAAGCTATGGCACATGGCATATACGAAGGATTATGGATAAAGATTATTCTTGATGATCTCAAAGTCAAATATGAGGGTCCCATGAAATTGTTTTGTGACAACACTTCAGCTATCAACATTGCTCATAACTCAGTCTAGCATGATAGAACAAAACATAGAGAGATTGTCAAGCACTTTATCAAAGAGAAGTTGGATAGTGGCCTTATTGTTACAACACATATATACCTACACGGCTCCAAGTGACAGATGTCTTCACTAAGGGGCTTTTTAGCACTAGATTCTAGGATCTTTTTGGCAAATTTGGAATGATTGATATTCATTTACCAACTTGAGAAGTGTTGAGATATGTGTGATATATCTTTAGGATATCATGGGATATTTACTTATCTTTAGAATATCATGGAATATTTTGTTTCCCAATTTTTTGTTATTTTTCTTTTTTTAATTTTTACCCTTCAAAAGGGAGATTATTGATTGTACAAGATTGACAATATTCAATAAAATAGTCCTTCGTTTTTCAACTTAGCCATTTGGTCATGAGCTATAGTCTGCACCCTTTTTTATCTCAATGTGCTTGGTTGACCTTTTATTTCATATATAGACAAATCTTCAGCTAAGTAAAAGACTCACTAAAGCCTTTTGTGACTAAGCTAATAACTTCAACTTGGTATCAAAATAGGTTGGTCAAGCTTTACCTTTCCAATCACCTTCGCCACCAACCATCAACCTTTTTCTTAGGCAAGTTCAAGGGTGGGTGCATCTTCCCATATACAACTCAACCTAAGTAGCCTCAAGTCCTAATCTTGACCCATATGCTTTCATGCATTGTTCTTGCACGTTGTCCTATTAGGCATGTGCAGTCCACATGCCAACCACTCGTTGCTGAAATGCTATTGTGTCATCACCTTCATACTCGTCAAAGCCCTCTTGATCTATTTAAAGCCACAATTTGTGATTTTACTCATGTTTAGCAATTGGGTTTAAATGTGGATTATCTTTCTGTTTGAGCTTATGCCTTGGTTCGTTCTTTGTTTTTAAAAAATGACTACCCCTAGTTTTATTGGGTCTATTCCATGCCCTATTCTCTTTATAGGCTTAAACAATATACACAAGCTTGATTTGAAAATTTTAGTTATATGTTGTGCAGAGTTTTGGGATGAAACATAGTGAACCAAATCACCTTTTCTTATTGCCACACTTCTAGAAAATGTGTTTACGTAGTTGTTTATGTTGGTGATATAGTTATTCTAGGAAATGATGCTGCAAGAATCTCCTAGCTGAGACAACATTTACTTAAACACTTTTAGACCAAGGATCTTCGTTGCTTGAAATACTTCATGAGTATAAAGGTAGCTTAATCTAAGGAAGGCATTGTTATTTCATGGAGAAAGCATCATTTGGATATTCTATAAGAGACAAGCATGATTAACTATAAGTCCATTTACAGTCCAATGAATCCAAATCAAAAGTTAATGGCAAAACAAGGTGAACCATATTCAAATCCAGAAAGGTACAGCAAACTCGTGGAAAAACTCATTTACCTCACAATTACCAAGCCTAATATTTCCTTTACAATGAAAGTTGTTAGTCAATTTGAGCAAGCTCCTCATGCTGATCACTAGAATCTTGTGATTCGCACTCTCAAGTATATCAAGAAGTCTCCAAGATAAGGATTGTTGAATAAGGATAAAGGCGATACTCGAATTTTTTGATGTTGTGATGTTGATTGAGCAGGATGCCCTATAGTTAGGCACTTTACTATAAGATATTGTGGATTCATCAGGGGAAATGTTGCCTCTAGGAAGAGCAAGAAGTAGAATAATGTTGCTCAATCTAATGCAGAAACAAAATATAAGGCTATGGCATCAGCCACATGTGAGTTGGTATGGATCAAACAACTCCTTTAAGAACTCAAGTTTTGTAAAATTTACCTAATGAAATTGATTATGATAACTAGATAGCCCTCCATATTATTTTTAATCCAATGTTTGAAAAGAAAACTAAACATATGGAGATTGATTGTCAGTTTGTGAGAAAGAAGTTGTTGTCCAAGGAAATTAGTATTGTGTTTGTCAACTCAAATAATCAACTTGTAGATATTTTGATTAAATCCTTAAGTGGGCCTGGATTCAATTTATATGCTCTAAGCTAGAAGCATACAAATTATATGCTTTAGCTTGAGGGGGAGTGTTAGATTGACATGTATTATATATGTATTTCATATTATCTTTTCCTTATACTAGTGTGTCAGTTTTCTTTTCTTTTTTGCTATAGCCATTTGGTCAAGTGTTGTAGTCTGCATCCCTTTTCTATCTCAATGTACTTGTTGATCTTTTGACATGAACCTTACAATATCCAATTCAAAAATTGTCTCATATCTATAATTTGAAAATAATGGTTAGAAATGTTTAGATGAGATAAATATTTAAACTTATCTTATCTTTAATTCAATTAAAATTAAGATTTATTTTCTATTATCTTATCTTTGGGATTTGTTTTTTATTATCCTATGTTTAGGATTTATTTTCTATTATCTTATCTTTAATTCAAATTTATAAGATTTATTTTTTGTTATTTGTTTCTTCCAATTCCTTACAAATAAAATCTATGTAGAGAAGAACAACAATTCAGATTTTAATGAATTAAGTGTTTTCTCTTTTGTGAGAACTTCTCTTTTGTTATTAGGTTAAAGAATTTTTATAGTATTGGTTCTACTAGTAGGTCATGGTTAGGGTCACGCTTCTTTGATAACTTTGGTTTTGTCAGCAAATCGCGGTTAAGGTCAAATTACAAGTCACATTTAGGGTCAAGTTCCTATTTCTATCCTTTTTACCTTTTTTCAAAACGATCCTTTTTAATTTGGATTCGTATCACCTTTGGTTTAATATATACAAAAATCTCCAACTGAGTAAAAGACTCATTGAAGTCTTTTGTGCCAAAACTAATGTATCATAGCCATGAGAAAATGAATGAAGCCATTGAAGGTCCTACTAGTTCTCTTCTATGGCAGAAGCTAGTATAAGCTTAGGGTTTCAAAATTTAGTCTAGCCAATTTTCCTTTCCATCCTTATACTTGGCTCAAGGGTTTTGGTTTTATGTGGTAAAACTTCCAAATTAGATGCCAAATCAGTATATGTTTCTCCACAATCTCTTTTACTTGTGAAAATCCCTATTGTGTTGAAATTTAAAATTGATATCCATTTCAGAAATGTTAAGTGCAAATTTTTTTAGGGTAAAGTATTTTTTGGTCCCTTTAAAATTTTTTGTCTATTTTTTGTCCCTCTAATTTTGAAATACACCATGTTTGGTCCTCTAAATGGTTTAGATAGCACTTTATAGAAAGACAAATAGATAACACTTACAAGACCAAAAGTGGTACATTTCAAAATTAGAGGACCAAAAATAGATAACAAATTTTAGTGGGACTAAAACTGAACTTTTCAAATTTAGAGGAACCAAAAACATATTTTACCCATTTTTTCATAAAAGCAAAATACTGTCAAGTGCTAGCCTTTAAATTCAAGGCCATATGAAAAGAAAATGAGATAGTTATTGGTGTTTTTGGGGGAGTTAGGATAGAAAGAATTACTTGTAATTTATGTGACTGACAATAGGAAGGTGGTGCCATCGCATTTTATCAATACTGGTTTTGTAAAATGGAGTTAGAACTTCTTCATGTCGAATCCGAGTGTGTTCAAAGACATGATCAATTTTTGTAAACCAACGCTCAATTTCTTCTGGAAGAAGCTTGAATTCTGAAAGATACAAAAAGCACTATAGAATTCACAATACCAATAAAATGAAATGATCAAAGATAAGATGGTTGTCAACTATGTACCGTGGCTGCCCTTCCCTTCAAACCCTATAAATATAAAATTCATAGGAACTGGAAGGTGGATCGAATCAACTTCTTGAAGCTTTAGATAGTTAGCAATGTTACCTGAAATACAACAAAATTCTTTTAAGAAAACTATAGGTGCTATATTTTCAAAATAAACTACAAAAGCTTTAGCCAATCCTTGCTCTAAAGTACAATTAGGGCCCGATCAGTAGTCAAGATATGATAGGATATGATAACAGGATAAAACTATAATTGGATATCAATTTTATGTTCTAGGTGCTATATCCAAAAAAAGGTCTATAAATAACTTTTTCTTGATCATAAAGGCCTTTCAATGCATCATAGATAGTCATATTTGAGATGCATGATAGAGCTGGTGCAAACAGATTCTTAGTCTCTAGTTCAAAACAAATTAATATTTTGGATTTTGTAGCTTGGAAATGCTCTCCATTTTTACGTTTTCTCAATTTCTCATGTTTATTTTGGTTGTGCAATTTAAGATTCCTCATGCCCTACTTCCATTTCAACTTCAACACCATATTTTGTTAAGGTACACATGTCTCAACTTAGTTTAGGTGGTGGTGAGTCCTAGAATGATTTGGTGCAAAATCCAACTAAATGGCGAGTAATAGATTAAATATAGTAACCTCATTTTCTAATTTGTCCTTGTGTTCTCAAGTCTTTACAAGTTTACATTACTTTATTAGATTTTGTGTATTGAGTTAATAGTTCATTTTGATCATCAGAGGAATGAAAAAAACTCTTGATTTCAAGTACAAAAGAAATCAGTAAAGGGGGCTTAATTCTTCACCAAAGTGGGTGTTAGAAAAACTGTCACCTCCAAAAGCCTAAACAAAGTGTAGAAACTAGTAGGAAACAAACACTGGTTTCGTATGCAATAGAAAGTGAAGTAGAAAATGGAGTCATTTAGCAAGTTGGATATATCTTGCTTATTCTCTTTGTTACACTTCCCTGTAATTAACTTATGCCTTCCCAAAGTTCTGTTTTTGTGATATTTTTATAAAATTCAATATCTCAACCAATCGCCTACTCAGCATTTGACCTGTAGTTTTAACCCAAGCAAATATATTAGCTGCTTGTGATGTGAAAATGCATTTATCATTAGAATTTTTGCTACTTTTGTACATTCTTATTCCACATATGAGGGAAAGTATTTTTGCTCAATTGATGGTGGATTTTATGTTTTTAATAAGAAACTGCATCTTGAAATATGGTTTTTTCACAAGCATTTTCATTTTCTGTCAACCATATGAGCAACATGCAAGTCTTGCCTCAGTTAGAAAACGACAAAGCTTATTGAATGATTGTTAATTCAAAAGTCATATAAAGTCAGAGGCTCATAATTCAAAAGTCGTATAAAGTCAGAGGCTCATACTAATATGTGTATATGTAGTGGTATTAGGAACTCAGGAAGCACCCTAAATATTGATTTATACGTGTCTTTTGAATTCAAGGAGGAAGGTGGTAGCTAAGCTTAGTTAATCCTATGTCATTTGCTAATGAGGAGCATGAACAACACAATAACTTTCTAGTTAGTCAAATACCTTTCCTATTAGCAATAAGCCAACCAAAATCCTCATCATGTGGATCTGTTGTAGAAGCAACTGATGGGGAACAACATGAATCAGATGACTCTTTATGTAATGTTGGATCAATCCTTTTTGTCTTGTGTTGGGATGTGATGAGAGGCAATGGAGGTGATTTAGGTGAACTATTGGTTGGACAATAAGGCTGGTTTTCTTCTTAAGGCTGATTTTCTTCTTGATTAGAAGTCTCATGGATAGGAGACGACAGTGAATCAAAAGAAGGAACAAGTAAGATCTGTTGAATAGATCTAAAATCTTGCATGGAAGAAGAGAAGAAAGATGTCTCTTCAAAGAAGGTACCATCAGCAAAAATGTAGCATTGTCTAGTGCTTGGAGAATAACACCTGTACCCTTTCTAAATGCAAGAATATCCAAGGAAGACACATTTGATGGCCTTTGCAGAGAGCTTGACCACGCCTAGAAACGCATTCTGGACAAAACAAGTACAACCAGCAATGCAACAAGAAACATGATACAAGAGTTCATTAGGAAAAAGAATTGAACGAGGAATTTTATCTTCAAGTGGGGAAGAAGGCATTCTATTTATTAAAAAACAAGTAGTGAGAATCGCATCATTCCAATGTTGAACAAGAACATTTGCACTAAGCAATAAGGTGCGTGTTGTTTCAACTAAGTGTATATTTTATCTTTTTGTTATACCATTTTGTTAGGGTGTATAAGGACACATGGATTAATGTAAAAGTCCCTATGAGGATAAGAAAGAAGAAAGACTGGAAGGGGAATATTCTTTTTGCATTATCACTCTAGAGAATTTTAATTACCTTTCCAAACTAATTAATGATCTCATTGACAGACATAAAGATGGCCAAAAGTTCAAATCGATATAACTCATCAATAAATGTGACAAAGTATTTGAATCCAAAAGATGTGACACAGCTTGGACCCTAAATGTCTGAATGAGGCAAAGTTACATTTTGATTCAATTCTCTTTGGAAACAAAGACCTCACATGTTTTCTTAATTGACATGACTCATACTAACTCCTGAAGTTTGTAGAGTCTAGGAACCATCTTCTTCAATTTCAACATGCATGGATGACCTAGACAATCATGAAGATGTTTTGGAGATGGATTTGCAAATATGATATAAAAGGATTGGTTTCAAGATAGTAGAGTCCTTTGGATTCATGTTTTACACCAATGAGTCAACCTATACCACATTTTTGTATGACAAAAGAATCAACATCAAAAGTTACAAAACAATTTACTGACTTGGTTAATTGACTTAGAGAGATTAGATTGAAAAAAGAATTAGGAATAAAGAGAACAAACTCGAAGTTTAATGAGAGAGATAAAGAGATTTAACCAACTCCCTTGGCAACAACCTTAAACCCATCTACTAAGGTAACCAAATGAGAACATTTTGGGGAAGACAAAGGTGAATACAAAACCATCACCATAAATATCGTCAGAAACACTTGGGTCAATTATTCACAAACCTTGACTGTCCATAGAATATAGATTGAGAAATGCAAGATGTTGAAATACTAAGGGCTAAAGCAGGTTGAGATTGGTTGTTGGATTTTAACTCCAAATATTCCAAATCTTTTTCATCGAAAAATTTAGTCTTAACTCTCTTGAATTTTGAGACATTTGTTGCATTGTCTGAAAAACCATGCAAAGAGTAGGAAGTTTCCCAAGTATGACATATTCTCTTGTAGCATGTGCATTGAGTGTTACTTCCTGTATCTATTCTCTTGTTAAGCATGGAAGGAAACATACTAGACTTGGTCATATTACTGTAACAGAGGAAGAATAAGGCCAAAGAAAGGGAAAGATATTGAATCCAATATCCAAAAATAAGGAATATGGAAAGTGAGGGTTGAAATAGGACCAAGAGGTGTCAACAAGCAAATTGGCAATGGTGCAACAACTTTTCAATGACCGAAGGGATATACGTGTACTGCACACATCGAGTTAAGTTGCACAAAGAAATGGCATGTGTGAATGCATGACAAGGGTTTGCACCTCAAACCTTCATGGGTTGGGCTACACTCAATGAGGCGTACCAGATCCAAAGGTTGGTAGCACATGTTGGTCATGGATTATGGTGACAGTGATCAAAAGCAAAAAGAACAAAGCAAGATCGAACTTGTTTTCATACCAACTTAAGATTGAGATATTTTGATAATTATGCTTAATTAAGTTTTCACTTATATATATATATATATATATAAGACAAGAGTATGAACAATCCTGTTATATGAGTGAGGAAAAAGGCAATATCCTATAATCTAGAAACAAGACAAGTTTATAAAAGCTTTACAACAAATATCAAAACAATTTTTCTTAACAAAAAGAAATGGGAATACAATTATTGAAGTAAAAAAACAAAAATGTCATGGTTTGATCCAATGATGAAGTTGGGTTCCAAGCCATGACACAAGGAATTTGTAAAATGCTTTGGTTGAAAACTATCTTAGAAGACTTGAAAATTAAATGGGATGAACTTAAGAAGATATATTGTGATAATAAGTCAACAATTAGCATAGCTGATAATCTTGTTCATCATGATCGAACAAAACACATTGAAGTGGATGGGCATTTTATCAAGGAAAAGCTTGATTGTGGTTTAATTTATCAAAGTACTCCATATGTACTTTCACAAGGTCAATTTGCAGATATTCTTACCAAAGATTTGTGCAATCCAAATTCTGAAAGAATTATGTGCAAGCTAGGAACAAAAAACATCTATTCTCTAACTTAAGGGGGAGTGTTGGAAATAGGAGCATTTAATGATCATTACTCTTTCACTACCATAGTGTTTAGCTGAGTTCAATGTATATTAGGGTTTAGGGTTTTTACGTTTTAGGGTTTTATCATTTTTAGGGTTTAGGGTTTTAGGGTTTTTAAGGTTTAGGGTTTATGTCACAAATAACTATTAAAACATTAAAAAACACAAAACGCCAAATTCTTAACAAGAGCTGCCAACAGCAACAGCTGAGCTTTGGGTTCAAAGACATTTTCAGTACAGTTCAACAACTTCAAATCAGAAACACTGAAATAAAGAGGACAGTTAGGCTTTCCCTGTGCCTAGTGAGTCAGACACGAGAGAAAAAGAGAATAGAGGACAGAGCAGCCAGCAGAAGACTGGCATAGAAGAGAAGAGAACCCGACTAGTGAACCTAGCAAACAAAGATACAAAAGAGAAGAGAAAAGGAATAATGGAGAAGAAAATAAAATATGCAGCATGATGGGCTTTTCAGCTTTGGACTGACCAAAAAAAGTGGTAAGACTGACCAATTTAGGGTTTAGAACAACCTGGGTATTATGGCGTCACAAAATGAACCACGGGTCATAAACTACAAAACTTTTGTTTATGGACTAAATTATCTTGATCTATTGGACTATTGGACATTATTGAAATCCTTGCAAAAAAAATGAGAAAGTATACCACAAACATTTTTTCACAAGTATGATATAGTCTCCTATGGATGAGTAGGCAAACTCCACCTAATTAACCTTTGGTGTGAGTTCTACATAAGAGGCCAATAAAACAACTAGAAGCCTAGAAGCTAAGAGTTTGACAATCCAAAATTTTTATAACAATAAAAATAGCATAAACTCATTTTGGATAAAATGAAAACTTATTATATAGAAGAATATAGGATGGTATCATGGTACATTATCAAACAATCAAAGAAACGAAGTTAATTTGTGACGAATTTTGAAGAATGCATGTATACCTGCATTGGTATAATTAAGTGAACTTAATTTGCCATGGCTTGAAAACTTTAAATCATCAAAATCTGAAAACCCAACAAATTAACTATTTAGAGAATCAACATAAACCCTTACTAGAGAGTAAAGAAAGATATTTTCATTCAATGAACAAGTTGTAGACATACCATTGTGTATAACATCCTCACTCCAAAATCGACTCTTTTCTTTGAGGTTAAATAGTGAGAATACAGATGATCTGCCACTTTTGCGGGTTTCAATAGGAGATCCAAGTGAACTAACTGCTAAGAACTGATAAAAATCACAATAAGCATTGATGTAATGAATGTCTTTACACAAATAAAAAACTTATCAAAGGGATGGCAAGAGGCAACAAGCACTAGCAATTTCAAAGAAAAGAACATGAAAGAACCAACATCCAAAAGGGCCTAACAAATCTAAATAGCAATCTAAATATATCCATTCCAATAAAGCCAACAGAAATGTATCATTATTAAAAATGTTAATTTTAATGGTTAGAAATCAGTCAGCATCCATTAAAAGGCTGAAAAAAATAACATACAACAGTCAATATCATACATGATCATGATTATTTTACAATTTTATGTATCTGAATTTTATGTCTGTTGCTTAAGTAGTTAATTTAAAGGCTAAATCATTTTATAACGGTTAATATTTATTGGTTTTATTTATATAGTATATTTTCTTTATTTCCCAATTTTGGTGCCAATATCACTCTGGTCCTTGACCTATCGACAAAGGATATGACCATGCCATGTACCCATAGACTATATAAAGTAAAACAAAAAAAAAAAAAACATGGATATGTAAGGCTTAATAACCTATTAGCAATTAAATTTCAATACTGTTACAGTATAGGGTTATATACATACATGTGAGTGTGTACTCCTCTGTGAATATGTTCTTTCCCATATATGATATTTCTTATTCTTAATTTCTTTTCTGCCAAAGATAAACCTCCTTTCTGTAGGGTTTAATGTCTGTTGTTGCACAAAAATTGGCTCAGATGGAAACCCTATATGGTGATCTTAAAAGCTGCTATTGCCACCTGCTGGCCTCCATCCCGCCAGCAACCCAACCCTCCAAAACAGAAGCCCCCAAATTATTATAAGGGCAGTAAAGGAATTGCCATTGGAGATTATCGCACCAGATTTTGGGGACATTAGAGTAACATGTTCTTGCTACCATTTTTCTTTACCCGAAACAGAGAGCATAACACATGCTAAATGCATCTACCAAGATGGATTATGTCTACCACATGTTTCTAGACATTATAAAAGACCCATGGAATATGCCTTCGTGCGTACTACTTAGAAGCAAAAGGTAAGATAAAAATTAAGACACTCCATTCTCAAGAGGAAACCCTAGGGAGAAGCACTCTATTCTCACCAGTCTCCCCCATTAAGACCCCATCGTATCACCAGTTCCTCCTCCCAGCCCACAGAAATGAATTTCCGTGTGAACTATAGGAATAAAAAATTGAAAATAACAATAAGATCGAAAAAACTTACAATCTGGGATTAATGGAATCAATTCATAGAAAGTTTATAGCGAGAGGCCTTCAGAATCAGATTAGTAATAAACAAATAAGTAATTACCAGAAGAGTAGAGACGGCGACTTGGAGCTGCCATGGTAAACACTGACGTTTGACGCTGAATTTGCGAAAATCCATTTTCCTTTACCTCTGAGAAGCTTACTGCGAAGCTGAAGAATGTTCGTTTAAGTATATAAACGGTTTCTATGGACTCGTGGACCGGGTGCAAGACAGGGAAATTAATTAAGGCACCCCCATTTTTTTATTTTTATTTTTTTGGTATATCCCATAATTTTATATGATTTTAAAATATTTTTATTTATTTTAACTTGATAATATATATAATTATAGATAGAAAAATTTATAATAACATATGGATTATGGATTTTTCAATTTATAATTACATTTCAAGATTTACATATAAAAAATTATATATTTTTTTAATAAATTACATATTGAATAATTTGTAATGTATATGTTGTTATATATTATTTAATTTGTAATTATATTAGAAGAATTGTGAATTAATTTACTAAGTCTTATCTTCAACTAATAGGTTTTGTGCCACTTTCTCTAATGGTACTTAGAGTCAATGGTGGCAAAATGGGCACGAGTTGTAAGGGAAAAGGTGTTAAGGTTGGCTGAAAGATAGGAAAGGCAAGAATATAGGGAGAAGGGCATTTTATGTCCATTTGAATTTTCAATTTTTAATTATGAGGTGCACCAAAAAAAAATTAGGGTGTGTTAAGTAATTATTGCAAGAGGTTAATAATTTTGAACACTCAAACAAGCTATACCAACTTAAAAAAAATGGCATTTACTTTTTACATCTCATTCATTTTTCTAAAAACATCATTGTATCTTTTTTCTTTGTTGATCTTAGTGAAATTTTACAATCAATATTCACTCAACATATGTGGTTAACTAAATATATAAGACAAATTCTTTGGTGGACCACTTAATTGTATATTTCATGGTGGACTAAGAGTAATAAATGTTATTTATAATTTTTGTGGTTTTTACTAATAGATTTTTTAAAAAGGAAACTCTCTTGTTCCCTTAATTTAAAAATAGTAAATTGTTGAATTAGTTATAATGAAACCACAAGTGTTATCATCTCCTATTGTTGGAAAAATGATATCCACCTAAAAGAAATTGTTGTCAAAATTTCTAAACCCTAAACCTTGAACTGTCATTGGTTGTAAACAAGGAAGATTGATTTTCCAACACAATATTTGGTTGAATTGATGAGACTTATTGGGTCATTGTGAAAAGCTTTGAAGTTGGTGGTGGTCATATTTATTGCAGTCAACCATGTTGTCAAAATTTGATTTATTGCATAAATAATGATTATGACAACATTCAATTTGAGGTATCTTTTTAGACTATGTAGATATTATGCTTTAGTTTGAAGTATCTTTATAAATTATGTTGATATTATGTTTTAGTAACAACGGGGAGTAAGAATTTGCAGACATTCATGGTTGAAATATAAAAAGTAGAATCTTAAGTAGTATGGTTTATTAGTTACTTTACCCAATTATGGTTTACGAGTGAACATTTACAATGTTATAATTTTTGGTTTTTTAAAACACAATGTGGTTGTGTATAATTATATTAGATTTATATGTATTATTTATTATGTTAAGTATGTATGAAGATTGATGAAGAACAACGATATCTTGGTTCTATTGGTACAAATGGAGCAAGTTTAAGTGAAAGTGGTGTAATTACAATAATATATAGAAAACATTATTTTATCTGTGCATGAATTAACACTTGTATAATTAATTGACTTTGTAATTGGTAATTTGTAGATTTTAATTTGTTCGAGATGCATGTTTGGTTGTTGGAACAATTTATGGATGTTATGAAATGGAAAATATTGATTCCAATAATAACGAATGATGTCCACCCTTTCATTCAACTTAAGTTTCTCCATTAATCCATTCATACTTTTGTATCAACTTCGTATTTATTATTTTTCTAGACTCCATGGTATCAACATTGAACTTTTGATGGATGTTGGAATGTGGTTCTTCATCTATGTTGTTCTTGTTTATAAAAACATATATAAAGTGTTGGGGTATAAAAAAAAACAAATAGCTAAAGTTACAAAAGTCTTGTTTTATTAAGCAATAAAGCAACTTATATATAAAACAATAACTAAAAGAAAGTTGTTAATAGATAGATAAAACCACTAATAGATCATGCCTAAAAATCAAGACTACAACAAATTTATCCTTTTATTTAACATGACTTTTATTTTTCTTAAAAATAATGTAAAAATCTTATTTTTTTTGTAATTTATTAATAACTTCCAACAATCATCTTGTCAATATTTCTCATTGACTTTGAAACTACAAACTTTAAGCTTTTGTCTCAAGCATTCCAATTTAGCTTTTGGAAGTGCATTGGTAAAAAAGTTAACACTTTTATTTTGTGTTTTGCAATATAATAACTTTTTTTCTCTCTCTTTAAATCTTTCTTAGAAGAAAAAACTTTATGGGAAAATACTTTGTTTTGCCATGAAATATTGGATCATCAACAATTAAAATTATGGTTTGGTTGTCCAAAAAAATCTATATGTTATCTTTTTGTTCCATACACAAATTTGTCATGATTTTCCTAATTCAAAAAGTTTGATTCATTACAACAACAATAATAAGTATATACTCTACCTGTGCAATTGATTGAGCTATAACTTTTTGCTTTTAGAATGCCAAGGAAATACTTTAGAAACCAAGAGTGAAATAGAAACTAGAGGTGTTTCCCATGTTAACAACACGAAGCCTACTAAATCATTGTTAGAGTATTCATGAAGCGTAAAATTATGAGAATGACAGTACTTCACATCATAGTATATAATGTCTTAAATATATCTAAGATTTTTTTTGGTAGCTTAAAAATGTAATTCACTAACACAATGCATGAGCCTTAAAAGTATACTCACTACAAATAAAATATCATGTACAGTTGTAGTAAGATACATTAAGTAACCAATCACACTTCTATAATGCTTTTCATAAACTTTATTAGTTCCATCATCCTTCCCTGTTAGAGAAAACGGGAAAATTCTCGTGTACAAATCTTCTTCGTCAATTTGGCTCACCCTCACTATGCTATAAAAGATCATAAAAAGTAGTTAGATGGTTATAGGGGTTCTCATTGTCTAAACAAACATAGTTGTTAAAATTAATGAGAGTGAATGAGACAAATTATCTCTGTCATGCAACGTTTAGCCTTTGCCCTAACAATACTAGAGAAATGACACAAACCATTATTAGCAACATAGTCTACCAATGTCCTCCTATTGGGTTACTCTTCCTTTTCCTCCTCATGAACATTAAGTTCATGTTCATCTCTATTTTGTTTCATATCAACATCCTTTAGGATAAAAGACAATGAAATGTGAGAATTGCAATAACCCTTTTTCGATGTTTTTTATCTTGCTAGTTGTTTTGCTTTTCTAGTTTGAACACTAAGACACCAAGTGAACTTTTAAATTTCAGGAATAAAAATTAACTCTTTTGAAATGCTATTTCTCTTAGCAGTATCCTATATAACAAAAGAGTTAATAATAGGCCAAAACACAAAAAAAAATTTCTAAAAGTTAAAAAGTCTAAAGTCCACTAAAAATTATGGATTGCCTAAGTATTAAGACACAAGTATTCGACAACAATGCTTGAAACTTGTAGGGGTTTTGGCAACAACACCATATCGCTAAAGTAACATAATGAGGAGTAAGTATCACCTTCATAAAGATTTTGTGTAATACTTGGGTATTTTTAGAAAAATTTAGTAGATTACAAATGTTTAAGTATCAAAATAAATAAAAATAAAGATAAATGAAAAAAATAAAGAAATTGAAAGTAAGAAAGATGGTTTGGAAATTTTGTTAAACACTTCGATTGCACAAAAACTATAGTATAAGGGTTTATAACTTTGTTAAGTTATCCTACAAAGTAATTTCCAATATTTTTATTTAATTAAGGCCAGGTTATCATCAATCCATAATTATTTTAACCTTAATTCCTTAAGAAAAAAAAACCTATTTTGTTAACTCCACTATGAATTTATTAATCAATCTAATTAAGGTTTAGGGTTTAGGGGTAAGGGATAAGGCATTAGGGGTTAGGGGTTAGGGTTTATAGGTTAGGGTTTAGGGTTTAGGGTTTAGGGTTTAGGCTTTAGGGGTAAGGGGTTATGGGTTATGGGTTAGGGTTTGGGATTTAGGGTTTATGGCTAAAGGTTTTAGGGTTTATGGTTTAGGGTTTAGGGGTTAGCGATTATCGGTAATTGTTAAGGGGTAAGGGGTTAGGGTTCTCAGGGCTCAGGGCTGAAGGCTAGGATTTAGGGTTTAGGGTTCAAGGTTCAAGGTTTTGGGCTTTTAGGTTAAGGGTTGAAGGTTATGGGTTTAGGGTTTTGGGTTCAAGGTTCAGGGTTTATGATTTGGGATTTTGGGTTTTTGGGGTTTGGGGTTTGGGGTTTTGAGTTTCGAATTTTTGGTTGCGGGTTTAGGGTTTAGGGTTTTTTCAAGTGGTTCAATCTAGAAGTAGGATGAAAAGAGTAAAGTAGTCTTTGTCTTGTCTACCTTGAGATTGCCCCTAGCTATCAACGGAAACCCCTCGAAAGGCGAATAAGAAGCTTCAAGCGATATGGGATCCCACCCTTGATTAAGATGAAGGCGTAGTTTTCACTAGGAATCTAGGGTTTAGGGTTTAGGGTTTAGGGTCTAGGGTCTAGAGTGTAGGGTGTAGGATGTAAGGTGTAGCGTGTAGGGTCTAACGTTTGCGGTTGGGGGTTGGGGGTTGGGGGTTAGGGGTTGGGGGTTGGGGGTTAGGGGTTGGGGCTTAGGGGTTAGGGGTTAGGGGTTTGGGGGTTGGGGTTTAGGGTTTTGGGGTTTTAAGGTTTTGGGGTTTTATGGTTTTGGGGTTTTTGGGGTGTGGTACA
>JAMLFT010000300.1:0-45559 GCA_026544285.1 Pachyrhizus erosus
ATTTATATGTGGCTATTTGATAATATTTTATTAGATTTGTTTAGATTAATTTAAGATTAATTAGATAAATTTAATTAGATTTGATTAGGTTATTTGAAAAATTAAAAAATGAAAATTTAATTTTTATATTAATTAAATAATATCTTATTAGATTTGATTAAATTAATTCAATTTATAAATAAGATCACGTATCAATATAATAGATTATGCTAAAATAAAATTTAAAACATATTATTCACACCATATACTAAAATAATGTTCACATATTACTTAGATAAATTCAATTATGAAAAATAAAAAACAAATGTAATCATCATATCATAATCATTATAACAAATATAATTATGATTTAAAATTAAATAAAATATATAAACATTATATAATTATACATGTTATCTAAATGTATCTCTTAATGATAAATGTAATTTAAACTTTAAAAATTATTGTAAATTCGACAAAAATATAAATGTATTTCAAATTTATAAATGGATTTACAAATTTATGTATAGTAATAATAATGATTATAGATACATATTATAAAAATAAATTATAAAATGTAGAATAGATATATTCTTGAATGAAAATGATTGACTCAGTTTTAGAAATTTATTTATAATTTTTTGAATTTTGTAACAGTGATTAATAGCACTTTTAGAGACAAAAAAAGATTTATAAAAAATAAAAAAAAATAGTTTGAGAATATAATTAAATTAAATGATAATAGTAGGAAGAAAGAGATGGTTGGGACTTGCAACTTGCGAGACTAATTGGGTCCCACAACTGTATGACCGAAAGTATTATGGGCGAAGTAAAATAGAGAAAAGTTTGTTAAAATAAAAATAAAAATAAAAATTGACAAATTGATATCGATCCAATTAGAGAGGTCGTAAGTTAATTGCAATGGATGCGAGAACAGAGGATTTGAACCAAGTTAAAGTTAAAGTTGATTCATTCTAAGATCATGCAAATCAAATAAATTTCACTCCACTATATACTCAAACCCAGCACATAAACAAAACATACCCTTCCTTACCACTACCACTACCACTGCCTTCCTTTTGTTCTCTTTCTCTCTCTCAATTTTTGTTGTGAAATAAACCAGTGCGGTGAGACCCTAAACGACACCGTTTTCACTGTCTCTGAGAATGGAGGCGCGAAGTCGCTCCGTCGAAGACATATTTGAGGATTTCAAGGGCCGAAGAGCCGGCATCATCAAAGCCCTTACCACCGGTAACGTAACTAATGTGCTTTTCAATTTTCAGTTCCAATTGCATGCACCTTTAAATTAAATTAATAAATCAATATTGTTCTTCGCAAATACCTATTCCTTATTTTCTTTTTCATTATGGCTTAACAAATTATGAAACCTGAAATAAATTATTATTATAAATCACAAATCACGGCGAGGGATTGTTCACTGATCTACTGTAGCGGTTTTATTTTTATTTTTTTGTCTTTTTCATTGATGAATGACATATTAACCTGCGACAAATTACTACTCAGTTACGACATTCGGGAAACTTGACACCCGTTAGTTGTATTGAATGAATCGAGTCCTTTCTTTCATGTTTCTCTACCTGGAAGGAATTTCAACTTGATGAGTCGCACATGAGATATTTTGATCTTATTTTTGTATTTGTTTTTTAATTTCTATATGTTACGGTTTTGGAAAATTTTCATACACGTTTAACTTTTTTGGCTTGTTCACGTTGTTGCAGATGTTGAAGATTTCTACGGCCAATGTGATCCTGGTTAGTTACCTTGATCTTGGGTTTGAATTTTTACATTTAGTGGTTTGCAGTTATGCCTCTTGTGTATTTCGAATGCTCTTTCTTTTACTTTTATTTTCCAGTACATGTACTGCTATTAGGTTAATATGCAAGCATGACTATTTTACTTGTTCTAGTGTTTGATTTTCGCACTACCCGTCTCCGAGACTCTTTTCAAAGGGATGTCTACTTAGCTAGCTTATTTCACACCTTTATCTTTTTATTATTAGGCTTAAATAACATTATGATTCTTAAAAAATAGGAGGTTTTGATTTTAGTCCTTTAAAGATTTTTTTTTTTTGTTTTTTGTTTCTATTTTTAAGAAATAGCGATAAACCTTACATTGGCAAATTACTAACTTGTCACATAATCAAGGAGTTTGACATGATAGTCATATGTAATTTTTTTTGTGAAATTGTGTTTTTAAATCTTTCATTAACTAATTTAACTCAATTAACTGTTTTGAATAGATAGAAATTTAAAAAGACATTTTATTGAAAAAAATTATACATAATTGTCCTTGGAGACATGATAAGTCACTAAGTTATTGAATTGTTAAAATCATTGTTATGTTATCAGTTAATGCTGTTATTTGAAGGTAAGGACTAAAATCAAAATGTTTAAAAGATTAAAGCAAAAAACAACTTTAAAAAACTAAAACAAAAAACACTTTATTTTATAGAGACCAAAAGTTATTTAAGCTTTATTATTACTATTTTTGTTATGTACAGTAACTTGGTCTTGTATTTCTATTGACAATGACAATTTACTGTTCTCTATAATCTAACTGGTATCGTTGAGTACCCAATTTTTTTATTTTGGTTGAACTGCCTTCGTAGTAAGCATAAGTCAATGTAGCTGTAATTATATTGCACCACTTATTGCCTTCTATGATTAAATATATTACTGTAGACTTTTGGATATATGATAGGCACTTGGAGAATGATAGTAGGCCACTCGGGTTGCTATGGTGCAAGCTTTCCCCTAAGGTTTTTGATTGGTTACATGATTGTAAATTATCAAATCTTGTTCCTGACTGAGGGGAACACGTATGCTTTGCCATCCCTAGTATCATTCTGCCATAGAGAGATTCTTGTATTATTACCCTAGCTGCAGAGCTAGGATATGAAATGCTTGATACTTCTTAAAATCCTCTTGGCAGTAAATTTTTTTGGGAGTAGACATATTTTGGAGTTATTCTAGCTGCAAATAAAAGTATACTGTAAAGGTAGAAATACTAATAATTTTATTATCCATATTAAATTTCATTCCTTTTTTATCCTTGTATGAATTTTATATATCAGTTATTTTATTTTTTCAGAGAAGGAGAATTTGTGCTTATATGGATTGCCTAACGAGCAGTGGGAAGTAAATTTACCTGTTGAAGAAGTTCCTCCAGAGCTTCCTGAGCCTGTCTTGGGCATTAACTTTGCTAGGGATGGCATGCAGGAAAAAGACTGGTTATCTTTAGTTGCTGTTCATAGTGATACATGGTTACTTGCCCTTTCCTTTTATTTTGGAGCCAGATTTGGATTTGATAAAACTGACAGGTATATCTTACTCTGAGCATGACTTCTTATATCTCAAGTGAACTTGTAAAGGAGTTGGTTCAAGATGAGGTTGAAAATAAGGAACTAGGGAAGCAATATGGGTCAAACTTGTCTGATTTATCACATTGGTTTAGTCAAGTTTGTGTAGGACTTTTTAACTTTTGTTTTTCCTAACACCCCTTCGTCAGAGTACAAGTTTTTTTCTTGCTTAATATGAGCAATATTTTCTTTTCATTAGTTATTTTGCTGCATCACTGTTTTATCTCAGTTGATTTATAATTTTATTTGCTGATAAATCATTGCTGAAGCAGTTGCCCACCATGGAGAGGGGCTAACATGTTTTTTCTTTTTCTTTCTGAGAAAAAAAAGTTCTAGATGAATATATATATATATATAGAGAGAGAGAGAACAGGCATAGCAGTTTCATGTCTACTTGTGTACCAACTTAATTTAAGATAGTTCAAGGAGAAAAATTAGGACTTTTATAATGATTTCATGTGAATGGAATATCCCCAGTGGTCTTTTTATCTAGCAGCAACAATCAATGTTCTTTCATTGATCATTTAGTAATCTGTGTATTTGTTCTTGATAGTTGGTAATGTTGTATGTTTTCGTGTGCATCTATCTACTCACGATTTGGCATTTTTGATGCAGGAAACGACTATTCAGTATGATCAACGAATTACCAACAATATTTGAAGTTGTTACTGGTGCAGCAAAGAAACAAGTTAAAGAGAAGTCTTCAGTTTTAAACAACAGTGGCAGCAAATCTAAATCTAACTCTAACTCTAAAGTGGTAAACAATATTTTTCTCCTCACACCCATACATGACAAATAAATTAAGTTCATAAATACTTGTTTATCTGAGCTGCAGTGAAAAACATCAGGATTTTTTTCATGTTTAGGCTGTTAACAGATAGAATTATAGAAACCCTCTTTGAATTTAAGCCCCCTTGGTAAAGGATTAAAGAATGTATTACACGTGCTTTAAATATTTATAACCATCCATGTGAGATAGGATAAATATATTAGTTGCACCGGTTAATTCTTGGAAGCTTTGTATTTGTAAGAGGAAATTTGTTCTGAAGAATTATGGCATGCAAATGAGTATTGGACTGTTGATGAACTCCATCTGTTAGGATTTGCAACTGCTAGTCACACCCTATAAGGGACGGTGAAATAAATTTACATTGTTTTTTAATTCAGTGTATAGAACATTAAAATGTGGATATTCATTGATAGCAGCATCTCATTCCTTTATTTTAAAGTGCATGAATGGAGTCTGGCTGTTAATGGAGCAGTCACTAGGTTCTGTAGATGTTGCAAATATGTGTGGGAGGTTAATAATATCTGGGTAGTGTTGTCTTGTTTGCGGTTCCCTTTCACTATGATAATTTGTGTTCTTATCAAATTGTTGGCTGGTGGACCAGCGAGCTTCTGAAACCCCGGGCAGACAGTCAAAGGAATTACAACCAAAAGATGAGGATGAAGGACCAGAAGAGCAAGAAGATGATGAACATGGAGAGACTTTGTGTGGAGCATGTGGTGAGAATTATGGTACTGATGAGTTCTGGATTTGCTGTGACATCTGTGAGAAGTGGTTCCATGGAAAATGTGTGAAGATCACCCCTGCTAGGGCAGAGCATATCAAGCAATACAAGTGTCCATCATGCAGTAACAAGAGAGCTCGCTAAGCAAGTTTCCAGCATGGACAAACTTTGTTTAAACCTTGACTAATCTGGTTAATATGTTTTTCTTTCTAGATGTAGCTGAAGGATAGTTTTTCTGTTTGACACATGTAGGTTTCTTGTCCTTTCTGTGGGATTTTTGCTGTGTTGGTTGTCTGGGGAAAGTTGAGTCTTTTCCCAAAACTATGGACTCACTTAGGCATAAGCTTCATATAAATGGGGTTGAAACCATAATCTCCTGGCCACCTTAATATTATGGAAATGGAAGTACTATGACATTTGCAGCAATTGAATGGTATGACATTTTAGCATCTGTATTTTTATGTTTCCCTTCGAGTGTACGAGGGGAAGCAATGTTAGAAGTCTAGGGGTTTCATCACATCAAGCCAGAATTTTACTAAAAACAGGGTTCAATAGGTTCTCTAACCTGTAACACATCAAGTAAGATTGAACTGTGTTTGGACTGTCGTTTTGGACGTGGAAAACCACATCCAAATGGTTAAAAATGTGGAAGCAACAATGTATCGCTTCAAAGGAAACGTGAAAATTCACGTCAAAAACGCATATGCAAACACGCTGGGATAGATAATAGGAGTCTAGAACACAGAATACGCATGTCTAAACAAAACGCGAACCAATAGAGGTTTGGCTGAACAAGACACGATATCTGCAAATGTAGACAATCAGCGTCCAAAGCGAAAAAATCGAGGGTCATGCTCAGGAAACTTGTTGGATATAAGCTTACGTAAGCAGTACTGAGCCAGTGTACTTAATCCAGTAAACTTTTGATAATATTTCGTCAATTTGGAGCTTCATTCCATGTATGGATGCGGAATTGGGAAATGACAAGTCTCTAGTTTCAACCTCACTTTTTATTTTTATGTACAAAAAATGGTTTCTTAAACAGTAAAAACTGAACAAGAGTAAAAAAATAAAAATGAATGCATTTATTTTTATACAAATAAATGCATTTGAGCACTAATTCAATTTAGACTGAGTTATAAAATAAATTTAAATGGATAATGAAGGAACGCTGATTTCTAGGTCAAGGTTACTTTAACGAAAAGGTGATTTCTCAATACAAATATTAATTTTAATATGTTGAAGATTCGGTAGGCGTTCAAGGACTCTACTCCCACTCTCACGTCCACGGTCCACCCACCCAACATGTTGGTAGCGCCCATGCCCCACCATTTAATTAGATAACGTATTTTTGAAGATAAAATATTTTATTCATAGGAATTATATTTTTCAAAATACTATAATTAAGAACATTTTCTTAAATAAATTTTAACATATGGTTAATTATATTTCAATATTTTAAAAAAATCAATTTATGTTAAATGCCTTTTTATGTTTTCATGAAAACATATCTTTTTCATATCTCAATGAGAATAAAAAATAAATAACGTAAGGTATTATATTTTCTCAAATGTCTAAAATTAATTTTTCAAAGTTCGTGACAAATATGGAATGTTGCATTCTCGTTGTCGAGAATAATAGATCTTGAAATATACACACCTTGGCTTATCCACGACAAACAAAACCCAGATAAAACTAAATATCTTAAAAGTTGTCGCCTACTTTCCACTGAGAATCCCTGCGGTGATTTAAGTACTCACGTGTCTAGTGAATTGGAATTGTTAGATGAAGATCAACAGATTCAAATTTTGAATACATATTTTACATTTATTTTACCAAGTTAAAATATGAATTATCGGATCATCATCTAATGGTTTTAACTAACTGGCTTTGTGAATGTATAAAATCTTTAGTGATTGGGAATCCCTCTCCACTAACCAGTATTGCTTAACTCATTGAAAAACGTGGAGTTGAAAAATATAAGATTCTGAATGGGTGATCAATGGCTACAACGATACCCGATTCACAGTGTTACAGGCTATATACATAATTGAAAATGGTAGACAAGACTAAATTAGAAAGCTACACGTTTTATAAAATATCGAAATCTAAAGGATCTTATGGTTTCATACTTATCAAGTCAGAAATTACCCTTGATGATTTGAAACCACATCTGCTCGTGAATACCGATATTGTCAAACTTCTAAATCTAAATGAAACCATATACATAACATCAATGTTGACTGAAAGAAATATAACTATGTTAGAAGAATTTTTATTTTAAAAATATACACATAAGATGACTTACAAGAACTTTACATTGATCAAGCAGTCATCACGGCCAGGAAAAGTGAAAGAAGCCAGCAAAAAAAACAAAAGGACAACTTGAACGAAAGTAAAGACATTTTTGACAAAAGAAAGGAGAAAACCCCTTCTCCTTTTCTCTATTTTCTTTTTGTTGTTATTAAATTCTATCCTTCATTAAGTCAAAACCTCTTGATTTTTCGTGGAAAGTCGTTTAAGAAACTCATAAGTAGTGATCATAGTTGTTGCAGACAGTGACATTGAAGCCCATCTAGGTCCCAAACCTCTATAACAAGCCATCCAACCACCCTCCCTAACCAAATTCCTCACTGTCTGCATAACCGTCGGTCCACGGCGCCCATTCTCATCCCCATCCAACACCTGCAGCCTTGTCTTGATGGTGTCCAATGGCATGGTAATCAAAGCAGACATGCCACCAGCCATTGCTGCACTCACTCCCTGAACACCCATCACTGTCTTGGAATCTGGCCTCAATTCCCTCTCACCTTTCTTGCACAAGCACCACCCAACCCCACCCCAAACCATTCTCTGTGCCACAGAATATGAAGCCCACCAAACAGCATTGGAAGGTGCATAGGTCAAAATTGATATCCCAAAACCCCTATACAACCCCCTAGCACCATCATTCTTGAGAATTTTCCTCAAGGCATCAATCCCATTCATATATTGAGTTGATGACTTAGACACACCTTGAACCATCAACCTCTGGCTCACAACATCAACTGGGGTCCACACAAGTTGAGCTGCCATGGCCGCACTTAACCCAGCAGCAGCATTGGCAATAGTGGCAGCAGTGGGTTCAGCTACCCCAAACCTAAGGGTGGCAGTGCCTACATTACTCTTTGTAATCTCAAGGGCAGCCATGTACAAAGCCCTAGCAGGGATCGTACCCATCAAAGAAGTACCAAACCCTCTATACAGCGCCCTAAAACCCTCAAGTCTAATCAATGAAAACGCGGTTCTGATGCAAGAAATATGAGATGGAATAACTTGTTGGCGAGTTTTCAAGACAACAGCAGGGTAAAGGGTTGCGGAAACCCCAGAGAAAAGGGCTGCACCGAGGCAGAAAAACTTGGATTTATCGAGCTTTTGCCAATCGATTTCCGCAGGAACACGAACTTCTGCAGCCGATTCTTCCTCGGTTGCACCCAAGTTCATTTTCACCACTTACTCAAACTCCCACTAATCAAAATCTATTTTTTTTTTTTTTCGTCTTCCCCTCACCTTCCTGCGCCTCCGATTATATACAACCCTAATTGTACAAACACGAAAAGGGAAAGGGAAAAATTGAAAGAAAGGAAAAAAGTAAGTGTGAAATTTGCGAATAGATTCTCACGTGTGGGGAAATTGAAAGGTAAGGAGGAATGAGCGGAAGGGCGTGGAAGTGGGTTTTTCCCAGTTACCGTTTCTGTATCCATCGACGGAAACAATAGAGAGTTATGAGCATCGCCAAAGAGAAAGAAGAATACAGACACAGACACAGTGCTATCTATCTATCTGATGCCAAGAGAGATGACAAAGTTCGTTGTTGCATTGTTGGAGTTGTTATAGAAAGAGAAACACACAAAGGTGCTTTGCACTATTTTTAGATTTTTATTTATTTACTTTATTTCCAATATTTTCATACAAAAATTTTACTTTCAAAAATTCAAGTCGTCTATAATGTATTTACTTATTTACATTCGACTTTAATTATTATGTATTATTAATTAATGTAAATACTGCTCATCAGAAACTATTTTTAAAGGAAGTATTATGAGAATTAATAAATTTATTAAATAACTTAGAATTAAATTAAATGATACTAGTAATATAAAAAAAAAAACTTCATAATATGAGTATTCTAATTAAAGTTTTAATTGTATTAATCTAAAAGTGGAGAAAGATTGGTGAACTGACACGTGTCAGTTAGATTAAAATTTGATCTTATTTGTTAGAAGCGAGCAAGTTGGTGACGTGGTAACCCTTATCCATCACTGCCTGTGCCAGAAGTTCGTACTTCTAATAAAAGTTTTTCAGAAACCAAATCATATTATTCCACGTTGATACTCATGAGTAATTCAGTACATATTTTCAATCTTTCAGTAATATTAATTGGGGAAAAAGAAATAACAAAACATCTGCCAAATTGGTGGGAGTAGTTGGATGATAATTCATCTAAAAAATATAAAATAACAAGAATATGGCTATATAAGATGAAGTATTAACGTAGGAAAAGTACAAAGGATAAGATTCTTGAAGGAATATAGAGAATTAGTCAACTAGATAGATCATGGGTGGACCAAAAACAAAAAGAAAGAATGAGGAGTGAAAATGTTGCATACAATGTTTAAAAAAAAAAAAGGTTTAAATGAAAGATAAAGCAATTTGCACCCTTTGCTAGATTTAATGAGATGATTCGTACAAAAACTTCAACCAAATGCATGCATTAAAAATCACATCAATCAACGTTTAAATGATAACAACAAAATCCCTCACCCCTTCTTTATATGTTTTTTTTTATCCCCTGTAACTTTCTTTATACGTTTATCATGTACTGCAATGATCATGTCCTATATACTAAAAAGTAAAGTGAAATTCTCATCTCAATATAAGAAGAAAAAATAAATGATATCAGACAAATGCTCACTGAAGATATAGAAAATGTGTGGTCCTTTGCATCAATCATCTGGAAAGGTTGTAATCGTAAAATGTGCATATGGTCCCCGGATCCAGCCCTGAACCCTAAACAATGTTGAGTTTTTATATATTTTAGGAATAAAATGTTGAGTCTTTATAATACAACTTGCCCAAAATATAATTATTCAAATTGGCAAAATATCTATGTGGGGTTAGTACTGAAACAATGAATGAACAACAAATTGTTAAGAGTTGGGAGATAATTCCGACAACATATTTTGCTTCTTATATAAACTAATTTGTAATTATAGACAATTTATGTATACATTTATAATACAATGTATTATACTAACATTTTATATTTTAATCATGTTCTATGGCAGTATTTTTAGATAAATTATTTTCTTAATAACACTTTGTACATGTTAAGTTTTATTAATTCTTCTGTTGAACATTTTATATGCATACTAAATTTTGAACAAATTAAACATTTGTATTTATGCAATATTAATATTTACCTGTATTTTTAAAAAGTAGATTTCACGTTAAATTGAATTTATTTAGCATAGTATCTAATAATTTAAAAATATTAGCTGTCAAAAAATATTATACAAAATGGAAACTTGATTTACTTAATTAGAACTTCTAATTGAACGGATAGATTAATAAAATTTGATGTGTATAAAGAGTTATTAAATGAAGTAATTTTATCAAGAGTTTTATAAACAATTTTTAGTTAAACAAACAAATTATTATTAATATATATATATATATATATCAGATAATTGATAAATGCTTGAAATTATATAAACGGATTATTTCCTGTTAAATTAAAATTATACTAATAAAAAGTAATATAATGTCTAACTATCAATATATGGTTCTTTTTTAATGTGTCTCTAATATGAATTGTAGTATTAGCATCTGAGTTTGCAATTCATACGAGTGTGATCAGATGTGGATCAAAACGAGTAGTGGTGTTTATTAATTTATATCAATTGGAAAAATCAAAACACTAAATCAATCCACAAAGTTAATTAGGTTTGGTTCATATACTGAAGTCTAAATTAAATAAAAGAAATTAAACTTGATTCTTCATTATCCAAGTATCAATTTCATGATTTGCAAAATATTGTTCTTCAAACTAATTAATGTGAATGTCTTTTATTTTATTTTTATATGTATATAATGGTGTCATTTTGATTAAAAGTAATAGTTGATCAAACTAAATTAAGTTGACACTTTTCTTTAATTTTATATATTATTGTTTATTGTTTATATACGATGAAAAACTAATAGCTTGTTCATTGAACTAACTAACGTGAATCCCTTTTATTTATTTATATATGCATGTTGTCTATAGTTATTATAATGAGAATTAGGATAGACATTTTATTAAACATTTTTGTCTTTAATTTTCATTAAATAATAACTATCACGGAATAAATGACTACTTTTTATATTTTATTTAATCTCGTTTCTCTATCTTTTTCTTTTATTTTTTTTAAATATAGTATTTTTTCTAGTTTTAACTAAAATTGATAGTCGATCAAACTAATTTAAGTTGACATTTTTCTTTAATTTTTTTATTTTCATACACAACATACGATAAAAAATTATGTTTGGATGAATGTTGGTAAAATTAATTTTAATTAAAATTTTGAATATTTTTATTATAAAAACAAGTTTTTAATAAATTTTGGTATAATTTTTTACTCAATATAAAAATTAACTAAAATTATTTTAATTTAAAATCAATTATAGATCCAAAATAATTTTTTTAATATAAAACTAAACACGTACAAATTTATCTAAAATCATATTAACTAATATTTTAATGTAATTTTAAAAAATTTAACGTAAAATCATACACACAATAATATCTTATATTCAAACTTATTATTATGTGAATCCCTTGTTATTTAATTTTAGATGCATGACATGATGCATTTTGACTAAAAGTAACAGATCAAACTAAGTTAAGTTGACATTTTCCTTTAATTTTGTTTTATTATTATTTGTATGCACAACTTATGATGACAAACTCAAACTAATTAATGTTAACCCTTTTTATTTTTGTTATATACATAACATGATGTCATTTAACTAAAAGTGACAGTTGATGAAACCAAATTAAGTTGGCATCTTTCTTTAGTTTTGTTTTATTATTATTTATATGCACAACATACGATGCCATTTTGATTAAAAAAAAAGACGTTTATCTAGACCAATCAATTGAAAATTTAATTTAGCAAATTTTTTTAAAAAATATATTTAGAACAAGCTTTTAATTTAACAAAAATAAACACAAAAAAATTATATTGTAAGGGGATGTCCAAATGAACCAGTACAAGTCGATTATAAGGATAATCAAACTCTTGATGTATATTTTCACCTTTCTATTTTTGTAATTATATTTTATTTATTTTATATTTGTAATATCGTGAAATTATCATATTCATTGAAAGGTGATGATTGTTCGCTATAAAAGTAAATTGTAACTTAAAATAAATTTTATATATAACAGTAAGAAATAAAAAATACGCCAATCAAATGGCTTAACTATTAAGAGAAAACTCTAAGTTTCTTCATTCAGTGCTTCATGATTTTCTTAACTCTCATACTCATTAACTAACTTATCATAAGAATTATTTCTACAAAAGGATTTATAATGATTCCTATATGAGGGCCTTCTCTATTCAAAAGTCCAAACTTATCGTTTTAGGGAAAGCCCATACAAGAAAGATCTAAAAGATGATGATGGGCTTGAGTGGGGTCCAATACAAAGTGTTATTGCGAATCTCATTAACTCGAAAGTGGGCTAAGGAAACAAAATTTATTGATCTTAAGATTTGAAAATAATTAAAGAGCAGGATGGAAAAGGAATTTGATGAAGCTATAGGGATGTTAGAGTAATTTAGTAAGATTATTTTTCCACATACATAGATCCTAAGTATTAAAAAAAGTTGATAGATGGAGCATTAGCATTAGCATTAGCATTGGCATTGGCATTGACATTGGTGGAGTCCCAATTGAAAAAACCAAAAGCACCACTTCTCTATGATGGCTTCCTCATATCTGTTTCAGTCTCTTCCTTTCTCTCTCAAAACTTCAAAACCCTATGTGCCTCCCAAACCCCCCAGCCATTTGGTTATCCGTGCACAATCCTCTCCCCTCATTCAGAACAACAACTCATCCTCCTCCAAGCAGCGGCGCCCCGCCGATGAGAACATCCGCGACGAGGCCCGCCGCGTCAATGCTCCCCATGACCGCCACCTCTTCTCTGCCAAGTACGTCCCCTTCAACTCCGATCCCTCCTCCGAGTCATACTCCCTCGACGAGATCGTCTACCGCTCCCAGTCTGGCGGCCTCCTTGACGTGCAGCACGACATGGATGCCCTTAAGCGCTTCGACGGAGAGTACTGGCGCAACCTCTTCGACTCCCGTGTTGGCAAGACCACCTGGCCCTACGGCTCCGGCGTCTGGAGCAAAAAAGAGTGGGTCCTCCCCGAGATCCATGACGACGACATCGTCTCCGCCTTCGAGGGAAACTCCAATCTCTTCTGGGCCGAGCGTTTCGGCAAACACTTCCTCGGCATGAACGATTTGTGGGTCAAACACTGCGGAATCAGCCACACCGGAAGTTTCAAGGATCTCGGCATGACCGTTCTCGTCAGCCAAGTCAATCGCTTGAGAAAAATGAACCGTCCTGTTGTTGGTGTCGGTTGCGCTTCCACCGGTGACACCTCCGCTGCTTTATCTGCTTATTGCGCTTCCGCTGCAATTCCTTCCATTGTCTTTTTGCCTGCCAATAAAATCTCTCTCGCTCAACTTGTTCAGCCTATTGCCAACGGTGCCTTTGTCTTGAGTATTGACACTGATTTCGACGGTTGCATGCAGTTGATAAGAGAAGTCACTGCTGAGTTGCCTATTTATTTGGCCAACTCTCTCAACAGTTTGAGGTTGGAAGGTCAGAAAACTGCTGCTATTGAGATTCTGCAGCAGTTTGATTGGCAGGTTCCTGATTGGGTCATTGTGCCTGGTGGCAATCTTGGCAACATTTATGCCTTTTATAAAGGGTTTAAGATGTGTCAAGAGCTTGGTCTTGTGGATAAAATTCCAAGGCTTGTTTGTGCTCAGGCTGCCAATGCTGATCCTCTCTATTTGTACTTTAAGTCCGGTTGGAAGGAGTTTAAGCCTGTGAAACCAAGCACTACCTTTGCCTCTGCTATTCAAATTGGTGATCCTGTTTCCATTGACAGGGCGGTTCACGCAATAAAGAGTTGCGATGGGATCGTGGAGGAGGCGACTGAGGAGGAGTTGATGGATGCTATGGCGCAGGCTGATTCCACTGGGATGTTTATTTGCCCCCACACTGGGGTTGCTTTGACTGCATTGTTTAAGCTTAGGAAGAGTGGGGTTATTAAGGCCACTGATAGGACTGTGGTGGTTAGCACCGCTCATGGCTTGAAGTTCACTCAGTCCAAGATTGATTACCATTCTAAGGATATTAAGGACATGGCTTGTCGCTATGCCAACCCCCCCATGCAAGTGAAGGCTGACTTCGGCTCTGTTATGGATGTTTTGAAGACCTATTTGCAGAGCAAGGCTCATTAGGTTAGCATTGCAAGTTTTCCTCCTCCTCCTCCCGAGTTGCTGATTATTTACGTACTTTTAGGCACTACTGTATTATCTCTTCTATGAGCTAGGTTTCGGTGTTGTAATAATTTGCTTGCTGCATTATGTATGCTGCTCCATATTGGGGCATCCTTAGTATTTGTTGTAGATTTTCTTCGTTGAGCATTTAATATAATAGCTCCCGAGAAAAGGTTTCACAAAATACATATCGTTGGCTTGTTATTACTGGATTCCAGACCCACCTACCCCAAAAGAAAATAATACCAAAAACTATAATCAGAACAAATTTCTTTCATGTTATGCTGTTGGCGTTAAGCAAACTGTGGGTATTACCAAGCAACTTTCTGCAATCTGTGAAGTAATTAAATCAAGAAAAAAAAATTGACAGCAAAGGAGCTGCAATGCTGGACTAAATAATTGCATCATTGCAATGTAATCATATTTCGCTGAATTCCGTGAAGGCAGCGATGCAGCGATAAATTTTTCTTTCTGTGGGAAGCAATCATTCGAGGCAATAATGAATTGTAATTACATTTTTTAGTTCTTGCATGAGTTGTGAGCACCCACACTCTATTTACTGGTAAACTATTGTATTGCTAGTAGCTTCCTTCAATTAGTCCATAGATATAATTTAGACTTTCAAATTTTGTTCATCACAAGCATACTTGAAATTTTGGGCAAGTAATCCATTGAGTAAATCGATTGGTCTAGGGAGATACTTCATCCAATCCTCACCCTTTCAGTAGTTGAGGTTTTTTGTACATAAACGGTTTCGCAAAAGAAAATAAAGAGTAGAGATTTTTCTGGCAACCAAACAGTAAAGTAACAATTTTTTTTTTCTTTAGCCTATCGTAAATTTCTCTTAACAGATGGTTCAACAGGTTTAACAACAGCCAATATAATAACCTCTTTAACCATCTTCAAATTTTAAATTTTGAATTTGAGTTTCCCTCGATCTTATAAAATTGACTTATAAAATGAAGTTATTAAAATAAAAGTTGTCTTTACTTATATTATACAGATCTTACCGGAGACTTATCCTTTTAAAAAAACTACACAAATCGTCGATAAATAGGAATGGTAGGCATTGCTGTATGTATGTTTCACCGTTTCAGGGATGGGCTGGGTAGAGTTTCTTACAGTTCTAACGAATTGTATTGTTTTTCACACTAATCTAGCGAGAAGCATGGTGAAAAATACAAAAAATACAAGGGAGGATCTATCATTTTACGATAATATTTCCACTCGAGACATTGCTCTTTGGAGAAACGATTGCCTTTAACTCTTTGGGCTAACCTTGTTAAGCAAACCAATCAAAACAGGGAGATGCAGTGACTGCAGAAGCAGTATCAAGGAAGTGTTAATCATAATTCATATGATATGCAGAATCCAACAGTCATAAAGTCCAACATTCAAAACTGAACATTTCAAGCGTGTTTAGATTTTAAAAAAAAAAAATGCTAAACAAGAGATGTGGCTATACATATACATGTGCAAAAGTATTTAAAAGAAACCACCTATTCAATGTATACGTGAGAACAAAAGAATTCATTTCAGAACACCTCTCGAGAAAATACAGAAACAAACAAATCAAAGAATATAAACCAAGCATTCATCAATTTTGCATCTTAAATTCTACTTGGTCCAGCTTCTGGTTTTGGTGATGGACGTAGATTGGACGTACCAATCCCCTGCTTCTCTTCCATCCTTAAACCAGCTCTGAACCTTTCAATGAAAGTATCAGCTTTGGTATCAACATCAGGGCTAGGATAAAACAAAAAGATTGCAGGCTCTCCACCATCTTCACTGCGCGGTGACTCCACAGCTTCATCTTCCAAATCTGGCGAACCACTACTCGAGCTATTAATGCTATCTATTCTAACAAAGTCACCCTGCACCCGGAACTTCCACGCCGGCGTTTTGAACGGAGGCGGCGGCGGCGGAGGTAGCGGGATCAAAGGTGACTCGTTACCGGTTACAATCACATTTTCTTCCAAGGCATAGAATTGCTCTCGCTTGTTTGATGTAAGGTAAGTAGCCACCACACCCCCACGAACCGGTTCGATTTTTGATAATGAAACATGCGACGATGAATCGGAGTTGACTTTCTTGCGCTTGCTTTTCTTAGAAGACAACATATTATGAAAAGCTGAGGAGGGTTGTGAAGGAATGCTCTTAACATTTTCAACGCTTCCTTCTCTTTGTTTCTCCTTCTTTCCCTTCAAAGATGTCAACAACTCTTTAGTTGCACTTGTTTTCTTATTCTTTATTTCTCCACTTCTCCTCTCGGCGGGAGCTGGCAGTGGAGGCGGCGGCGGAACCTCCTTGGCTACTACTTGTATGTTCTTGACGCTCTCTTCTTCCAAGTCAAAGGATCCACGGTAACCGTTAATGTGCGTGTCGTCGTAAAATCGCCAGCGTTCATGGGCGGCGAGCCACGGCGATTCTTGACGGAGATCGGGATAGGAGTTGAAACTCCTGAGGCTGTTAAACGATTTATACGGCGTTCGATCCGATTCCTCGTACCAGGGTGGCGTTGTAGGAGGGTTTGGTTTGTCGTACTCGTGTGGCGTGTCGGAGAAGCTTTGGCTGGTGTTCCTGCTGAGGAAGCCACAGAGAATGGCGAAGAGGATAAGCACAAAGTTGAGGGAGTCCCAGCTCTTGTTCACCGAATGGGGTTTGAAAATGTTAGTAGTGAAAGATTGCAAGGTGGGAATTAGGACCGAGGTGAATGCAAGTGCAATCACCAGAACGCATATGAGAAGTGCACTGGAGCTGAGGAACACCGAGTAACAGCGGCGGAGGCGGCGGTGACCACCATTCTCCATCCAGAAGGGTGGCGACGTTTCTTGTTGTTGTTGTTGTTCTTCTTCTTCCATTTTCCAAAGTTGTTGGTGCGGACGAAAGTGATCTTTTAATTCTCCACCACGATTGCTTTCATTTCATTCTGCCTTTTCTGTTCTTTGCTTCCTTATATAGACATCAATACGTTATTACTATTTAATACTATAAAGTTCTGATGTTATATGCTGTTTTCAGTTTTTATTTTATGTAAATTAACTTACACAAACATTTTCTCCTGTCTTAATCATAATGATTTTAATTATTTCTTTATATAATAATTAAGGCTTCATTATTTGTCTACTTTACTATTAGCCCATCATAATGAATTAATTAGCTTTTATATGACATATAATAAAAAAATATTAGAAGTATTTTTTTTAATTTGAAAAACTTGAATGCATTTTAAATAAAAATTAATTAAAATTATGAACAAATAGTGATTTAAAATTATTTAATAACTTTTCAAAGAGATCGGAGAAAATCAGGAACGAATCCAATAGGAAGCAAGCATGGGCCTTAGATATATATGATAAAAAATAAAAATATTAATAAATATCCCATAAAAAAAATATATTAATAAATAAATAAGAAAAGATAGAGTGTTGAATTAATATTTGTTTGATTTTTTTTTTCTAATAATGGATTCTATTTCTAATTTTTGCATAAAATTAATAATAAGTATTTTGTGAAATTTATTATTTATTAAAAATTAAATATTTAAATAATTGTGTAAAAAAAATAGTCTTTTTAATATATTTTGGGATCTGTGATGGAGAAAATGGTAATGAGTCAGTATCTTTTTTTAAAAAAATTTATATTTATATATATATAAATGCAATTTCTTCTTTATGTATAACAAAGAAACTGTTGGCAATTCAGTGTTGTTGGCTGTGTCGGGGGAATGACAGCCGAATAGAAAATGGTGTAAACCAAGTCCATGTGCATTTCCAAATTGTCAAATTTTGAGGTTAAAAAATAAGGATATAAATGGCATCATTTTTATTTTTATTTGATAAACTTGCAAACTATTACAAAGTACCAATCATTGGACCAACTCAACTCGTGGCATATCACGTAATGACGTTACTTATCCATCAAGTTTATAATAATATCGTCATTCTCAAAAAAATTATTATAATATCATTGCGAATTTGCTGCAAATGCTTTTTTCTTTCAATTTTGTTTTTCCAATCACGCCCTGCATTTTGCTATTAATATTGCACTTGTTGCTCTTACTTGTGAACATGACTTGCATAAAGACATTAAAATAAGTTGAGCTAGTAATCACATTTTTTAAAAAATGATACACTAAACTAGTCCATCAAATTATAAGTATTTTCTAGTTTTATCTATAATCTATAATACTAAAAAAGATATACATTTTGACCTTAGCAGTTATCATTCAGTTTAATTCTTAAAATTGATACTATTAAAATTGCCTTATAACATTACAAAAGTAATCGATATGTTAGGAGTTAAATTCACTTATTCACAATAAAATTAAGGATTAAATTAACTTATGCATATAAAAACAAGTAACCGAAATCTTTTAATTAGCTATCAAAGTTAAGAGCGAAATTGACATTTCTTAATATTCAAGACTTAAATGAGAGATAGTTGTTAATTTTGGAAACTAAAATTTATTTTTTCATAAGTTTAGAGATAAATTAATTAATATTTTATAAGTGTAAGTTGTAAGATTAATTCGATACTTTTATTTTAAAAAAGATTATACAAGTGGTTAGATCTAAACAACACAATTGCATTAACATGGAAAGACAATGACAAGTAACGAAAGAGGTAAATAGGAGAACAAAACATTTTTTATAATTAAATAAATCTATGGGATTATCGAATTAGAAAATGACTTACCTAATAATAAAAGTTTATTGAAAAAATGTAAAAAAAGAAGAAATGTTATCAATATACTTTTTAATACTTATTGTTATTTGTTTGGTATTAAGTAAATTTTATATATCTCTCACTAAATAATGTTTTTGGTTTATCCTCAATTCAGTAAGATTTATATATGAAATTGACTCAATAACAAATTAAATGTTAAAACTTAAAAGACTTAATATTTCTTGTAAAAGAAAACATAGTAATTGATTCCTTGTATAGATGTGGAAGGAAAGCGTGTTATATAATGTTTGTTTCATGTCATCATTGACAGCTTGTGATTTTGTTATTTATGCTAAAAGAAACCAGCGTCTAATAAAATCGAAGCTTGTTCAAATCTTTCGCCGCAAGTCTTGAGTTTGTGACGTTTTGTGCAGGCCATGTTTTCTGTATTTAGACAAATTATGAATTTGATGTCTTTTAGTTTAATCGCTTGGCCATGCCTATGATCCCGTATACAAGGAACACTCTTTGAAATTTTCCTTTCTATTTTAAAATTTATTAGTATAATGAAACTTTATGTATTACGTCACGCAGTTGTATTTCGTTGGGTTTGAATTAAAAGACTCAGTACTGACAATAGGAATGGATAGATTGACTCTCAACAATATACTTTCTTTCTAATTTTTATTTATTTATTTTTTGGTGGGGACTTTTCTCTTTTTAAACCGTTCGATTAATTCAAAATAAATGTTCGCTAATTTTTTTTTAATTGAATATCAAAATCAATATATAGTGAATATCAATATTCAAAATTATTTAAGTGAAGACTAGATATAGCCTTGTGTAAAGAGATTAAGTTTCATGCATCTTTCCCAAGAAAAAGCAAATCTGCATATAAGAAGGAATCCTTGAAATAGAAAATTAAAATTGACTATGAATATAGAACACTTGTGAAGAGGGATTTGGTTGTTAAGTATATTTTAGAGGATAAAATATAATAAATCGTTTATTAGAAAAATAATAATTAAAATTGTAATAAAATGCATGTGCTTGTCTATATATAAATTTTACAATTTTTTGAATTAATAATTATTTGATTGTTATTAATATCAAATATTAAATATAAAAAAATTAATTTTTTCATTAATAAATATTAGTTATTTTATAATGCGAATGAAGTATAAGATGAGTTAGATTTTTATTAACTACTTAAATGAAAGTCTCTACTCCAATGTTTTTAAAATCAGATTAATTATTGAACCGGTTAAGGTATTATTTTGAGATTTAATGGATTAATGATTAAATTGAAATAGAATTAATATTAATAAAATAATATTAAATAAATATAATATTAGATAACTTTTTAACATTAAAAAATAAAATAAAACATTATTTTATAAGTTCTTAATATTCAAAATATACATAAAATCTAAATCAAATATATTATAGCACTTGAGTTTAAATTTTAATAAAATATAATAATTTTTATTAACGATGTAGCAAGTTTACATCTAAAATTAAAATTAAAATAACAAATTAATACAATAGAAGATTATAAAAGATCAAGATATATAAAATTATAAATTATTATAAATATGTAGATTATATTTTTTATAAAAAAATAATTGGTAAAATAATTTATATCTATCTAAAATATTTATTAAATATGTATTTTTATATATTTTTATAATATTTTAATTATATTTAAAAAATTAAAAAAAATTAAAAAATACCATTTTTTACACCTATTCTTAATTATTTTGGTTGGTTCTTGACCGATTTGACTAGTTCTTATTGGTTCTTAAATCTTTTGATTTTTTTATCAATCAAATCAGTCACTAGATTGGTTGCTAGTCAAACTTACCAATTCAATATGATTTTGATAACTATACTCTGCTCTCATTTGATGGCTACAAAATTATCTCGTAAGATAATTTTGAGATACATAAGTATAGTGACAAACCCTAATTGTTAGATACATTCATTTATTTGGTCAAAGTTTTGGATCAAGACGGTAATTATTGATGTGTAAAATATGGTTGTACAAGAGCAATTATATCCTACACAATAGTATTGTAAACTCGAAATTCTAAATATTGTATCCTAGAGAATAATTGTGTTTGCAAACAACTCAAATTGCATTAAACCAAATAATTTGAGTTTTTTATCTTGTGTGAAATTGGTTTGAGGTACAATCAATCTTAAAAGAATGAATAAGAGAACAAACAATATAAATTAACAAAGATTCTAACAAATTAAGAGACTTAGAATCGTGATTTTTATTTCAATTAAATCTTAATTATCTAATTAATTAATAATCATTTCTCTTTAAAATGATAAGCAAAATTGTTTCGTGTTCTAAGAATCCTCTTCTTTGTAATTTATTCCCTTATTGATCATTAGGTCTTGAATTATAAGATAGATTAGGTGCAAGGAGGTTAATTAACAATTGCTAATGAAATTAAAAATTCCAAGATGACTTGGTTCATACAAATCCTATGAATCCTATTATTGTATAGGTCAATTAATTAATGACTTTTGATGATAACAACTAATCGATTTGGATTGAAGTAATCAGTACAAAATAATAATAAGAACAATGTAATAATATAATTGATGAATAATTAGAAATTTTATTTCAATAGGAGGGATAGGGTTCACAAATGAGTCTTACATCACAATCCTAAGTTAAGAGTTTAGTTAGCCATGAGTGTTGGAGAACATAAACAAAACAAGAAAAATAATAGGGATATTAAGGAGAGAAATCTTTACAAAAATCTCCATGTGTTTCTTTTGCATCTCTCAATCTGTTACCTTTTAAAGAATTTCCAAAATACTAAAATAGAAAACATACATAATTTGAAAATTAAGAAAAATTCCAACAAACAAAAATTATAAACTATTTATAAATAACAATCATGTTCTATCTTGTAAGGGTAAGCATGAGATTTTGCTTAGTTAAGCATGAGATTGTGCTTAGTTAAGCATGAGATCATACTTAAAGTTTAGAGCACTAATCATTTTTCACGCCTTGTGCATAAAGGTTGTGCTTAATTTTTGAGATGGAGTTTGGCATGCTTGACCCCTTACTTAGTTAAACACGGGTCATGCTTAAAGTTCAAAGTGTTGTTCATTCTTCATGCCTTATGCATAGGAACTCTACTTGATTTTCAAGACAGAGTTAGACATGTACGTCCTTGTGCTTAGTTACGAACAAGGTCGTGTTTAGCTGCCTATAGCCAATTTCATCCTTTTTGTGCTTTTTTTTCACATCCTTTGTAATTCTTAGGTTTAACACCAATTTAATACAAATTAGCCTAAAACAAGCAACTAAAGTGTTCATAATAATCAAAATAGTACAAGAAATTCCATCAAAATTAAAATCAAAATAGAGTTTATCAACTATGAAATCAAGACTCTCTCTAGTGCTAAATTAAGATTTATGGACATAGATTAGAGTTCTTTCAAAGCATGCACATTTTAAATCCTTTTTAAATAATTTGTGTGATATAAAGATGTCATAATTGTGTATAACTATGTTTTGTTAAATTCATCAATTAGAATCATGATATGATTGTTTTTGCTAGAATAATGTTAAGATTTTTAGAATAAAATAACATTTTTCTTATTTTTATTTCTGACTAAATTGGACAAAATGGTTTAGATTTTTTTTATCATAAGATGTTTGTCAATAATTAACAAGACAAATTCAAAGAGATCAAACAACTTTTTTGTGTTCAAAAAAGTCAAAATCTTGTCTTATTATATTTCAAAAACAATTTTGAAAGAATTTATTCTTCATTAAATCTTTGATAATGCATTATAGAGAAATAAAAAATTATTTTATTTTTGTTTGAACAATTTCTCAGCTCTCTTTTATGATTTTTATGTCATATTTCTCAAATAAAAAAGTTATTATTTTGTTTTTCTGTTTGAGGAACTTTCTTTCCTATAGTATTGCAATAAAAAAATCCAACAAATTGTATTTTTTTAGTTCACTATTTAATTTGAATTTAACAACATATTTTTGGAGGGTTAGAGTCATTGGAGACATTCGTAGTTATGTCAAATATAAGACATTTTGTTAATTTTTCTAAGAATAGCGTAGGTAGGTTCTACTAATTACGTCGCTTTAGAAATTGAATTAATCCTCATCTATATACACACACTATAGCATTGTAAGTCCCCTTCTTGTCTTGTTAATGTTAACTTCATTGTTATCATTCCAAGCATCACTTCAAATTCTAATTATGGTTATATGACTTCAGTTTCAAAACGCTAAAGTTGGGTTTATTGTTAGTTCCAATTCAAATATATATATATGTGTGTGTAGAGAAGAGGCCAACTATTGTATTATTTAGGAAAGGAAGAACATGTTTGAAGCAAGTTAATATACAACTGTCTTCAGGTGTAATCCCGCCAAAAATAGTAAAAAGAGTTCAAGCCCCCATACACGTGAAATAATGGGATAAAAACCATATTGGTTATTGTGCTTAGATTTTTGTCAAACCAACAACGTTTTTAATTATGGGTTCATATGCAAGAGAAAAAGAGTCTACCGTCATCGCCATTGATAGCGATCGGAACAGCCAACATGCCGTCAAATGGGCTGTGGAACATCTTTTGAAGAAGAACGCTTCTTGCACCCTCATTCACGTCAGAACCAAGACCTTGTATCCTTGTAGGTACCTTTCTCTTCACCTCCTCTTATTATATATGCCATAAACTTGTAACAATGTATTTACCCTGTCAATAGATAATAAATTATATTTTCAATTTGCTTCCATAATTGTTCGTATAGATATACATATAGGCAAGGTTTTAAAATATGGCCTATAACTTCCATTGTGACTACAACCTTGCTTATTTTTTTGTCTTTAAGATTGCATTACAAATGTGGTCACAACCGCGATCACAATTTAAAATCTTGCATACAATAACTTAATTTTTATATGGACAATTAATTAGCTCCATTTTTTAGGGTGTATGACTCGTTTTTTTTTTTTTTTTGGGGGTTTATGCAGATGATTTTGAGGTTGTCCCTAAACAAGGTCGTCCACCAACAGAAGAAGAATTACACCAATTTTTTCTTCCTTTTCGAGGAATTTGTGCACGAAAAGGGGTGTGTATTCGCCATGGCCATGGTTATAATTACTGAACTATAAATTAAGCACCTTTGAAGTAACCTATATGAGCTAAAACTAATTTAGTTTCATAGTCAAACTTCACAAGTTTAAGCTAATTAATTAATCATTACTTTTAACTAAAAAGGACATATATATATATATATTATATCAGTTTATGATTATGGACGTTGGATTTTCAGATCGAAGCAAAAGAGTTAGTCTTGCATGACGTTGATGTTTCAAATGCGCTTACTGATTACATCATTCAGAACTCTATCAATAATATTGTTGTTGGCGCTTCCCGTCGGAATGCTTTTATAAGGTTCTTCTCTATATTATCTCTCACATATTAGCGCATGCAATTTGGAGTCACATATGTACTCTTTTCAAAGAGATACAAAAATTTCACTATAAATCATTAAGGATTGCACAAAAGATTTAGTAATACAAAAATTACTTTTCTTTAGTAAATGTCCAAAATATATATCCAAGACGTTATATATGCTTTGTGGACAAAATGCCATTTCTATATTTCGAAAAGATTATATAAATTGAAGCCATTGACCATTTACATATAAGGTATTTTCCCTTGCCATAGTTAACAGAAAATAGACTCATATGACACCCTTTTGCTTGATTTAGTAATGGCAAGAAACAACTTAGTACATTTTATCTGATTTTAAAAATTTGAGTTAAAAACTTTTTCCATCTCTTTGAACAAATGATCTTGCTAATTGTTGAGTACAGGAAATTTAAAGATGGAGATCTGCCAACAAATTTAATCAGGTCTTTGCCCGAGTCTTGCACAGTGCATGTTATATCAAAAGGAAAAGCGCAGAATATTCAACCAGCAAGTCGTTCTCAAAATATTAGTATTGCACCATCAAAATCTTTAAAAGACACCAAAGAAAGTTTTTGGTCTGAAGATAGAAACAGGTGTGAGCACAAGTTTTACAACTCTCACAGTCCTTTCAACTATTGTGTTAAAATCATTTCATAATTAATTTTATGGTGAAAAAGAAAATATTGATGAACCATCTTGTTGTTTTGACTTATGCATGATAGTTATGATTGGAGGCATATTCTGTTTGTTTGTGATTTGAATATCTTTTTACTTGACAAGAGAGGGGAGACAAAAATTATACGATAAAGGTGAATCTAGGATTATTAATTAGAAAAGGTGATTTTGAATATGTTTAATAAAATTAATTTATTATAAGGAGTTAGAATTAAATTAACTTTTTTAAAAGCATATAAAATGTTTTTTTAATTTATTTTTAGATTTACGTGCATATAATAACATATCATTTTATTCTTACGTCAGTATTTAGAAAAAGATATATTTTGTTTTTTTTTCACAATAACAATATACGAAGGACAAGGATCTGTGTTTTTTTGCTATTTTAATTTTAAAATAAAAAGTAATAAGAGATATATTTGATAGAAAGATATAAAAATTATGTAAGTTTTTTAAAATAATAAATTAAAATTTCAAAAATATGGCTTTATTGCTTTTCTTAAAATTTAAAAGTATTATATTTTAAAATAAAAAATCTTTAATAAAGAAGTTGCGTCCTTGAATCATTTATACTATTTTAAGAAATAGATTGATTTAATAAATTTTAACTGTTTACTACTAACGCATTAGCTTGACATAAATACTAGAGTTATTAAAAGTCAAATATGGTTATTCACTTGTGTATTAGTAAAATTTATTATTATATAAATTTCATTTCTTTTCTTAAAAATGATTTTTAGTTATAAAAGTATAATTATTTTGAAATATCTCTATAAATTGGATTGTGAATAACAACATAAAATGTTTTCAAAACACTATCAATGTAACCAAGGACTAATAAACATCATGAGTTAAAATATGTAATTATTTGGAAGAAGTATTTTTAAAGTTGGCTTGCTTAAATGCTACCACCCGATCGTAAAATAGTTTTAGAAGGTAAAATCAACTTATATAAATGGGTCTTATTTTTATATATTATTAGTATAAAAATTTTACACAATTTATATAGATGTGTTATACATGTTCTGATTAATGAATGCACATGTAAAGGTAAAACTACCCGTTCTGTACCATTGTTTGTGTGTATTCATATTTTAAAAATGAGTAAATTATATTGATATTTTTTTAATTTTTGTACAATTTTTTTAATTGTGCATAAAATATTGAATTTTAATATTTTTAATGTATTACATTAACTCTTTAATTGTTTAAAAATATTACATAATTTCTTCTTATAAAAAAATTATTGTAAACGTTAAAACAATTATTACAAATGATAGTAGGATAAAACAAAATAAGTGATATGCAATAGAAAAAAAATTAAAAACTTGTTACTTATTGAACCAGAAAACAACTTTTTGTAGTGCATAAAAAAATAAAAGTAAAAAATTATCCTTTTCACTTTACGCATCTTTCATTCTCTTTTCCCACCACATCGGCATGTGTTTTTTAATTGAAATATCCTACTAAAACAAAAATAGTGTAACTTCTTTTGAGTAATAATAATAATAAAACACCGACCTGCGTAACTTATGCAGCAATGCGCATAAATTCTCCGTGTAGAGGTTAGTTCTCCATGTACATGTTGTAATTTCTTCTACAGTTTATTTATGCAAAAAAAAAAAAAAAACATTTGATCACAGTCTTGAGATTATACCACTAAAAGACGATAATTCGAACTATTTTACCATTTTTTCAAGTGGATATTGCTTAGCTCTTGTGCCTTCAATCCTATTGCAATGGAGGGTGATGTCATAAACAATTACATTAAATGAAAAATAAATTATAAAAGGTATTTTAGTAAACTTTACGTTGTTAGATTTGTATTGTTTATTATTCATCAAACATTATATATAATAAAAGTTGTCATATGACTTAAATAATTGTGATGTGTTGTTCTTCTCATATTATAGTTCAATGTGTATTAAACATACCTTAGAATAAATTATTCTATAAAAATTAATAAAAAAAATTAATTTTAATCAAAGATAAAGGAGAAAAAGAATGGGAGAGAGTTACGGTGTTTCAAAAAATTTGTTGTTTAGCTTAGCATATTTTGGTGCTTACTAAATGTTTTCGAAATTTTGACATTATCATGTGTATAGAAAATCATTCAAGTATAGACTTTGGCAAGGCTCAAGCAATAATAGGATATCTTCCAAAACACCACATATAAACAATGGAGAGACTACTTCACCAAAACTATCAAATGAAAGTTGCTCCTCACAGCATTCATCTAATCGAAGTTCCCTCACAAGTGACACTTCAAGGCTGCTTGGTTATCAATTGACCAAGACGTCACATGAAAACCAAGATGTGGTCGAGAATTCAAACAAATACACTTATAGAAGTAAATCTTCTAAAAGATCCCCGGTAAGTAATATTGCATTATATATTTTTAATATGATAAGAACACTTACTTTTAGCATAATTTCACACCTTACAAAATAATATTTTGGTATATGTATTTTATAATCTTGCCCTTCATATTAAAAACATAATGGAGCATAAAGGTTAGATATATACCCTTTGTTTGATTATAAAAAATATACAAATAAACATAAAATAATTGGCCTTAGTATGCATATTCATTTTTTTTAATATATTAATTGAACTCATTAGACTACAATTGTTGAAACAATATAATGACTATAAATGATTAATCACATAACAAAATATTTTTTAGTCAACTGAGTGATTTTGTATGATATTTTTATTTTTTTTTCTCCTATCTTAAAAATTGTATTGAGTTGTTTGATTATTTGATTTTGCTTTTAGTTTCAATTTTGAAATATGAATTATCTTTGAAATTTTTTACATACCTTTTCATTTGTAAGTGGATAATTAAAATTTGATTATCTTTTAAAAGAGCTTGGAGATAGAAATACAAAAACTAAATTTAGAACAGGAGCAAAAGACAAAGAAGTGTAATTCAACTTGTAAGGAAACTGCAACAACACAAAAGGTAATGTCATGTTATAAATTCTACCTCACTTTATGGCTTTCAAAATAATACACCAAAAATGAGAATTTTAGAAAGATTGGTATCTATCATTTAGGTAATGAACCAAGAAAAGTTTAGTCAAAAAGTGAATGTAGAAAAAGCTTGGCTCGTTAAAAAGGTTACATTGACTTTGGAGGAGGTACAAAGGCACAAAACCAATGTAGCTATAAAGTCAACTGAAATGTCAAAATGCCAAACAGAAATGACAAGCCTAAAAGGAAAACAAACTGAAATAAGGGTCATGCATGAAGAGGAGAGGAACAAAGCATTAAATGGAAATGCACATAATAAAATTCTATTTAAAAGATACAATATTAAAGAAATTGAAGTTGCAACTAATTGCTTTGACAATGCCCTCAAAATCGGTGAAGGTGGATATGGACTTGTTTTTAAAGGGGTGCTTGATCATACTAATGTTGCAATTAAGGCATTGAAACCAGACATATCTCAAGGGGAAAGACAATTTCAACAAGAGGTAACCATACTTCTCATTTTATATTTTTTTTTATTTGACACCATAGGTTAACACTTTCATTTATTTATTTATTTTCTTTCAAATTGGTACATGGTAGGTTATTGTTTTGAGCATGATAAGACATCCGAACATAGTTCAACTTGTAGGTGTCTGTCCAGAATATGGATGTCTTGTATATGAGTACATTGAAAATGGAAGCTTAGAAGATCACCTCTTCCAAAAAGATAACACTCCAACAATTCCATGGAAAGTTCGATTCAAAATAACATTAGAAATTGCCACTGCCCTTCTTTTCCTTCACCAAACAAAGCCTGAGCCAATCGTGCATCGAGATCTTAAGCCAGCAAACATTCTTTTGGATCACAACTATGTGAGCAAGATCACTGATGTGGGTTTAGCAAGGCTAGTTCCCCCTAGCGTAGCCAACAAAACCACTCAATACCACAAGACAACTCCAGCTGGTACATTTTGCTACATTGACCCAGAATATCAACAAACAGGACTATTGGGTGTAAAATCAGACATATATTCATTAGGTGTAATGCTACTCCAAATTATCACTGGAAAGCCTCCTATGGGTGTGGCACAACTTGTTCAAGAGGCTATAAACAAAGATACATTTCTAGAGGTGCTTGATCCGAATGTGACTGATTGGCCACTTGAAGAGACTTTATCATATGCTAGGTTGGCTTTAAAGTGTTGTGAGATGAAAAAACGGGATAGACCAGACCTTGGTTCTGTCATTTTGCCAGAATTGAGTCGACTCCAAAATTTGAGAAAAATAGTCTGCAACACTAATATTGTTAATACTAAACAAGTTAATGACTAACTAAATTTAATTACACTTGTTTATGTTTTGATCAAAACCCAAGTTAATAAAAGCTTAGTATGCAAAAATTCAATATAAGAATAAAAAGACCAATTTTTTTTTTACGATATGCACAATAACAAAAGTCACTTCTACAAGTTCATTTTTTCCCAATTTTGTGACATTTATCAAAGATTAAGCTAGATAAAATTATGACATAAAGCTTATCACATCATATAAAATTTCATAAAATTTCTTTCAAATTATTATTTTCTATCATGTACAATTAAGAACAAAATGAATAACAATCCTACTATGGAAATGAAAAATTCAACACAAGTCCATATAAGAAAGTATAAGCTTCCTAAGTACTAAGGAAACACGTAGAATATCATATGTCATTTGTGAAAACCATACCTATTACCATCAAATGAAAAAACGAACATGAAGGATACTTATCAATGCTCAAGTTCATTGTCCCATCAAAATCTTATTACCATTGTATAGAAAGGTCTTTCTCATAAGTCACCAATTTCTATAACTAATGTCTTATTTTTTATAACTAGTAAAAATTGTAGTAAAAAACATCAATAGATGACCTATTTTCATACATATATATATTATTACATGAGAGTTTTAATTGTGAAAATTATTTGATTGAAAAAAATAAAAAAAAACATGTATTTATAAAATAATATAAATATCTTATAAAAATAAAGATGAGATAAATAAAAATATTTTAACATTTATAAAAATTATTTTTTTTCAAATTAAATAAATGACTTCAGCATAAGACGTACTAAAAAAATCTTTTCTCTTTTATGTACTATTTCAATAAAGGAAGATGTATGCAAACATTTTATCTATCTCTTGTTATCAATCCATTGTGTTTCATATTTATAAAAAATATTAAAATAATTAATTTAAATATCAATAATTTTTGTATACATAATAATTTATAATTAAATATTATTATTAAAAAACATCTTATTAATATATATATTATTTTTTTATATTTTAATGATATGTTTAGTTAAATAAAAAGAAAATAAAGAAAAAAAAATATTTTTATTTGATTAAAAAATAAAAAATAGATCATTTCTAAAATAATTCAAAATATCCTTCTTGCACATTTTTCAAATTTAAATTACAATCTTTCTTTTTTACTTTTTCTTTTTCATCGATGAAAAGAAAAGCATAAAAAGTTGCGAAACACAACATAAAGAAAGACTTGGCCAGCAAGAAGTTTCTCGTTCCGGTTCGAGCCGGAAATAAAAATCTAACCGACCGGACCGGACCCTTAACGCGCCGCCATACTCCAAATCATAACCCTCCACACAGCGTCGCTCTTCTGCAATTTCTCTGATCTATTCCTTCCTCACTCAAATTCAAACCCTAACCCTAACCCCAACCCCAGAGTCTGGAAGCCTCTCCAATGGCGTACCAGACCCCCGATCAAGACTCAGGATCCGAACCCAAGACCCCAACGCGCCTCTACAACCCTTACAAAGACCTCGAAGTCCCCATGCGCAACCTTTACCAGCTCCCAACCTCCCCCGAGTACCTCTTCGTTGAGGAGGCCCGACGCAAGCGTCGATCCTGGGGCGAAAACCTCACCTTCTACACCGGCTGCGGCTACCTAGCCGGCGCCGTTGGCGGCGCCGCCTCCGGTCTCGTTGACGGTGTCAAGTCCTTCGAGTCCGGCGACACGGCCAAGCTCCGTGTCAACCGCGTCCTCAACTCCTCTGGCCACGCCGGCCGCGCCTGGGGCAACCGCCTTGGCGTCATCGGCCTTCTCTACGCCGGCATCGAGAGCGGGATCGTGGCTGCCAGGGACACCGACGACGTCTGGAACAGCGTCGCGGCGGGACTCGGCACCGGCGCGCTGTATCGCGCCGCGAGGGGAGTACGATCTGCGGCGGTGGCAGGAGCCGTTGGCGGCGTCGTGGTTGGAGTCGCTGTTACGGCGAAGCAGACGTTGAAACGCTACGTGCCTATATGAGAATGACACTTTATGTGAGCTCTTAATTTTTTTCATTTTTCTTTTTGGTTACTATCAATTTTGAGCGATTGTTGGGGTATAAGCATTATTATACCAGCATGTGGCAGTGTTGCTGTTGCAAACAATTGGTTTTATTACTACGCATATTTTTTCAGCTTGATAATGGCTAACCTTTCTAATGTAATTTGTCGAAACATCTTGCATGAATAATTGGGACGGCTTAACGCTGGATATGTAGTTTACAAAATATTGTTCCCCTTTCGGTGGAAGCAAACGGAAGATTGTGTAAACGGTTTTACAAAAGATGTGATGCGTGATTTGATAGAAGTAGAGTGGTTAGTTAATTTTTGTGCTGAAAGAAGCCCCTGTTTTGCTTGAGTTCTTAGGATTAATGAATTCAGGGGATTTGCATTTTAGACCGAATACGTTCTTTGATATTAGACCAATGCACTGGGTGCCAAGGTTCAGTTTAAAGTATGTATCATTGATGATTTCTGATAGAATATCATTGGAGATATTTTATTTTGCAACTTTGGGTATGCGTGTGTTGTGAATGTGCTCTGCATCATTCAACCATATTTTTTTGCCCTTGTACCTTCGTATACCTTGGGGGATCAGCGAGAATGTTGTGTTCAATCTTTATTTAAATGAGTTTTTGATAGCTAATAGTGTATTGTCAATGACCGGTATGTCATTTGTTCTGCAAATTTTTATCTAGTTGGAAGAAGATGTTTGTTCTGTTTATGAGATAACAAAACATATGCTGTTGTTCTCTGGTTCGACTACATATTATCTTACGAAACTATTGACTGATAGATTTTGCTTCATTGATAAAACCTTTACTTCCTGCAAGGAACAGTTTTCCTGAAAAAGACTCTTTTGCACAAGTAATTAGTGTTTTGACAGAATTCAGTTGCCAGTAGATCTGTCATTTTAGTTGAGATTTGCTTGTTCCATCCTTGTTTTAGCTTTCATAGATAACCATTGTGGATTCTAATCTTGTCATGTATAAACTTGTAATTGGTGATGTGGCTTACACTTATGATGCAATAAGTACATAAACAATCTAGAACTCCGTTAACTACACAAATCTTGGATACACAACTCTTGGAACCTCTTAATTGATGCTATTATTGCATATTCTTTTGTTCAAACCAATGCTATAAAAGTATTGAGCTTTTCTGTGTACAGTTTGCATGGGATCCTAAGTTCAAACCATCAACCTTGGGATTCAATTCCAAGTCCATGCATATGAAAAATCATTATTTGAAGAATTAATCTCTTAAATGCATCTCAATACCTTCAGGACTTAATCCTTAGATCAAACCTAAACCCTATTGTTGATACACTGAAAAAAGTAAGTTTTAACACGGCTAGAATTATTTGAGCTCCCAAAATATAGTAAATGAAAGCCTGTGTCGTTGTTCACTTGGATTTATTCTGAACTTCGTTTTTTATACTGAAGTTAATTTGACTAATTTGTTTAGCAACTTCCTGTTAACTTGGGGGATACCTGTGTGTGCTTCTCAGTGAATGAAAAAAACAAGGTGGAGGATGTTTATACGGTCATGCTCCTTTGCGTTTATAAATTAAGCTCAGCTGTGGTTGATTATTACAGTTTAATAGCCTAATAGGTGTAGCTAATCCTAATTAGTGGGAAAAGGTTTTGATGATTGTTTCGGTCCAGTAATCGTAGCTTGCCTTTTGCTAAGAGTGTCCTGCTCATGATGAATAATATTTGGTTAACTGGTGGAATCTTGTGGGTGATGTGGTTTTGTTTCTGTGGCCCTTTGATGCATTCAAAATATTTTAATATCACCCTGTCCTAGAAAAAATGATGCCTCGATTACTAGTAGGATTGTTAGAAACCGACGTGAAATACAAAGAGAAGAAAATTAACAGCAACTTAACCACTGACGTAACATTGACAAGATGAGATAGGTAAACATGTTTGGATTGGCATAATGTAAAAAAACAAGAGAACAAAAGTAAGGAACGAAGACAAGAGGGGAACTGTAGTACAGAGAAATAAAAGAAAATTAACAGCAACTTGACCACTGATGTAATATTGACAAGATGATTTAATTTTGAACTAGATTGCTTGATATTATTGGCCAGGGAACTAAACTGAATCGGCCACCTTCTATGATAGTTTAACATGTTTGGATTGGCTTAATGTAAGAAAACAAGAGAACAGAAAATGAGGAATGAAAGACAAGAGAGGAACTGTGGCTGTGTAAATGCCAACTATGTTTCTTTGTTTGTTCGTATTTTTTTATTGGATAAGGACGCATAACAGTGATGAAGACTTGCAATCAAGTCGGCTTACTCAATTTGCTCTCGTTCATGGTGTTTTTGTCTCGCTGTTCAGCAAGTATTTTTATCGAGTAAATAGCTAATTTAGTACTTGAAGTGTAGGTCATTGTGACTTTAATTTCTAAAAATATTAAAATTTCAATAAGGTTTTTGAAAGGTTAATTATTCTGATACTTCAGTCTTACTGTTAAATTTATTTATTTTTTAATTGAAGTTAACATTCATGTATATTTGACACGTTATCAGTGACAGTTGACAATAAACATGCAAATGTTACTTGGTAATTTAAATGACAAATGAGAGTTTAGTTACTGTTATTTTTTTTTTTTATTGAATTGTTAATATATACTGTCAGTTGTTATGTATATATGTCATATGGTATAGACATTAATTTTAACAAAGTCTTTTAACTATAAGAATAAAAGAAATAAAAAACTTATACTTCTAAGGATCTTCTTGAGCTTTTAATACTTTTAAAAATTGAAGTGATGGAGAATTATATTTTCAGATACCACAATGATGGAGTTCAATTTTTCTTTTTATAATCCAGTCTACATTTTAAAGAACTAAAACAACAACATTCTTGACTAATACTTTTTATATAACAAAAGATTACCCTTTTTTTTTTTGTAACTGTTAAGATTAGTCCTATTTTTATATTAAAACATTATACCACGATTAATATTATAGTTTTATTTACTTAATGTTTGGTGAAAAGCTCCTGAGACTTTTTTTTATCCATAGTTGATGATATTTCCCGTAAGAACTCTCATCCTCTTCATAAATTGAAGGTTAATAAATTTACATAAAAAATGTGAAAATACTATGTAAAAATAAATAAATAAAATTGCATGTTTTTCCTATTATAAGAACAAAATTGTCAGTGTAATAAATTCCTCAATCACCACTTCTTATTGAGAAATGCAATGCAAAATTTGCCTTCAGAGGTTAGAGAAATATTGACAATATTTTGTAAAAAATATACAAAAAAAATCATGTTATTTTATTTTATCTCTCGCTGCATGTTTCTTATTTACGTACTTTGATCATGTTTATGTCTCCATTTAAGTTGATGGGGGAGTTTTGGTGGGCTTGTTCTATTAAGTGTTTGTCCAATAGCCTTTCAGTTATTTTGTTTTAAAGAAGAGGTAAAAAAAAAAAAGTTGTAATGTCAGTATTTTGAAGATTTAATTGTATGTTTAATCTTTATTATCATAATTTAAAAATTTTAATTTTTAAATTTTAATTATCTTAATTTGATTTCTCAAATTTTGTAAATGTATAATTTTAATTTCTAAGATTTGAATTATGTTAATTAAATCTATTGAGTATCATAATTATATTATTTTAAGTTTTTAAATATTATATTTTTGTATCTTTTATTTAAAAAATTAGTTTTAATTACACAATCATAAAATTTAAGATACTAAAATTACACGATTATGATATATGAAGAATTTAATTTATATAATTAAAATATTAAAGATTAAGTTTACATATTTATTATTTATGAAATTCAATTAACACAATTTAAATTTAAGAAATAAAAATTATATAATTATAAAACTTGAGAGATCAAAGGTATATCTAAATTTATTCTAAAATATACTTAATTTTTTTTTAACAATATATAAGTAACATATATAATGAGAAAAATTTTTTATATAAAAATAAAAAATAAAACTTGACAATTTAATTATAATTTAAATAATTAAATTTAAATACACTAAATCATATAAAATTTTAAAATATCACATAACTTTTAAATAATCATGTAATATTAAATTTTAATTCTTCATAAATAATTATATAATCTAAATTTAATTATAACATTCTTATAAAAATAACCTCGTCATAATATACAATTTTTCTACATATATAAACTTAACTCATTGTTAGATTTCTATTTGAACAAGCACAATTATATTTCTTTTCCTTTTGGGATCGTTGTTGTTATAACATTTGTAGGTGTTTATTATTAATTACTACTCTCGATGTTTTCTAGTTTTTCTTGATAATGATTAGAGGCAATTTGTGATGTAGTTATTTACTCGAGCCATTTGCTATAGTTATTATTTTTATAATGGAGATTTCTTTAGATTAGGTCTCGTAATTTTTATCTCTCACATCAAGGGATTTTTCAAATTAAAATTTTAGTATATTTCCAATAATTACTTATTATTTATTTGGATGGCTTAAATATTTTATTTTAATTGTTTATCATGTTACGCATAAATTCTCTCAAAAGAAAAACATTAATTTATTCCTTTAATATTTTTTTTCTTACTTTTGTTATATGTGTCCTGCCTTTCCCAACATGTAATTAAATACTTTTTTAAATTTGGTCATGATTGTGAAGCGTATTTTTATGGTTGAATCTAAAATATTTATGTTGATTTATACAAATTAAATGTTGACTTCTTTAAATTTATTTTTTTTTTTTAAATTTGGGATAAGTTTATTTTTTTATCCAAATATAAAATTATTTTTTAATTCTTATAAATTATAACATGAAAATAATTTTTTTTATTGTTATACTCAAATGTTAGACTTTCTTTGCGTGACTAACAAATTATAAGGTACCAATATGATAAGTTATTTTAATTTTTTATTTTTATTATCAAATATCCTAACATAAAAATATATTTTTAAATTATAAAAACTAAAAAATCGATTTTAAATTTAAAAATATAAAAAAGTTTACTCTAAATTTAGGAGATAAAAAAATATTTAATTTTTTTATAGGCGAATCTTGATAATTTATACTGAAACTCTTAGACGTTTGAATGAACATTCTCTTTTTTATGCATTTAATAAAAAAGAATGAAGAGACTAATAAATAATGCTATATATTTTTCTAGAATGGCATTTTAACTTACCTTAATATTTGTATAAATTATACTAAAGGAAAGCAAATTAAGTGAAAAAAGATGTCTAAAGAAGTAGTTAAGTTCTCGAAATTGTACACAATCATATATATATACGTGAACCTTCTGATATTAATTCTTTCAATAAAAGAAATTGTTGAGATTAATTTACCGTGACAAACATTCAATAAAATTTTATCAAACAAAACATTTAATAAAATTTAACAATTGAGATTAATTTAATCATGTATCTAAAATTATGTTTAAGAATTGCAAATAACTCTATAAATTATTTATTAATACTGTTATAAGAATCGAGAAGTTGGCAAGTTATGTTATGTCAAGAACCTTGTACAAAATAAATAATTAAGTAAACATATTTATACGTGAATTTTTCTATATTAAACATTAAAGTAATAAAAAAGTAACAAATCCTATTATATTGCCTTCTATAGGATGTGTCATTCTTTGCATGCGACCCTAACGACACTTGCATTCGGCGTCAAATTAACCATCACATGCACATTCATTATTCTCTGTTTGTCCTTTTCTGCATGGAATCTGTGTGACACCTTGCATTTTGAGGAATCTGTGCACATCATTACGTGTGATATATATGTAAATTATTACACACATATAATTTTAATTGCATATATCACTAAAATGCTAATAAAATAAAGTCAGTAAGTAATTAATTAATCGTCCACAGTTAAAGTAAATAACAACAAAAAACACTAAAAGAAAAGTTATAAATAGCCAAGTAGAGTGGTTGGTTTGCTCACAAGTGACAGGCATTTTCTTTTTCTTTTGCATCTTCTTTGTTTTGTGATATTGGCAAATAAAAATTGGTGAGCGAAGTAGCAGAGATGATTCCAATTCCAGGGATGTCGGGAATCCTGAATAGAGGAGGGCATAAGATAAAAGGGACAGTGGTGTTGATGAGGAAGAATGTGTTAGACTACAACAGTTTGGCTGATCTTACTAAAGGAAATCCTGAGAAACTCATAGGTTCCGGCATCAACGTTCTTGATTCAACAGTTGACAACCTTACTGCTTTTTTGGGCCGAAGTGTCTCCCTCCAACTCATTAGTGCTACCAAACCTGATGGTAACTTAATTTCTTCTTCCTTTCACTTATCTTCCATCACCATCCTCACTTTCTATATTCAAAATTACTTTACTTTACATAATCTTTTGCTCATGAAAAACAGTATGTGTGTCTTTTATTTTGGTATCTAACTTAATATTATGTGTGTATATTCTCTTGTAGCAAATGGAAAAGGAAAAGTTGGAAAGGATACGTTCTTGGAAGGGTTTATTGTCTCGTTACCAACTTTGGGAGCAGGTGAATCTGCATTCAATATTCATTTTGAATGGGACGAAAGCATGGGAATCCCCGGTGCTTTTTACATAAAGAACTACATGCAAGTTGAGTTTTTTCTCAAGAGTTTGACTCTTGAAGACGTTCCGAACCAAGGAACCATCCGTTTTGTTTGCAACTCATGGGTTTATAACACAAAACTTTACAAAAGCGTTCGCATTTTCTTTGCCAACCATGTAAGCTATTTATATTACTTAGAAGTTACTAGTTTATAATTAAAATTCATTAGTCCGTCTATAATGGCAAGTTCGTTAACTTCACGCTAAGAATTAAAAAAAAAAAACCTCATTTAATGTAATAATGTAGACTTATGTTCCAAGTGAGACACCAGCACCACTTGTCGGGTACAGAGAAGAAGAATTGAAGAATTTAAGAGGAGATAGAACCGGAGAGCGAAAGGAATATGATAGGATCTATGATTATGATGTGTACAATGATTTGGGCAATCCAGATCACGGTGAAAATTTTGTTCGCCCCATTCTTGGAGGGTCTAGCACTCATCCCTACCCTCGTAGGGGAAGAACTGGTCGATATCCAACAATTAAAGGTTAGTCTTCTATGTTTCTATTATTTAAACCAATTAATATACTCCAACGGGTCAAGTTTCATTTAACATTGATTTTTTATAATGTTATGGTCAACGGTGTTGGCATACATATTTAGTTTTAATTAAAATGATTTTACGAAGATATAAAAGGAGAGGTCCACACACATACACACATATATATGCAATTGCTTCCTAATCAATTTCAATTCAACAGATCCAAATTGTGAGAAGCCAGGCGAAATTTATGTTCCAAGAGATGAAAATTTTGGTCACTTGAAGTCCTCGGATTTTCTTGTGTATGCAATAAAATCTTTATCTAAATATGTGATACCGGCGTTCCAATCTGTGTTCGATTTGAACTTCACGCCATGTGAATTTGATAGCTTCCAAGATGTGCGTGACCTCTATGAAGGTGGAATTAGGCTTCCTACAGATGTAATTAGCACAATTAGCCCCTTGCCAGTGATCAAAGAACTCTTTCGTACCGATGGTGAACAAGTCCTCAAGTTTCCACCACCTCACGTCATTCAAGGTGTAATAAATAAATACTATAATAAACCGCTTCATTATACTTAGAATCTTGAATCCAAAACTTATGTTTTGGATGAAACGGTTCCATTTAATAATGATTATTTTTTTTATATTATTAATTTGGGTAGCAAGTAACTCTGCATGGATGACCGATGAAGAATTTGCAAGAGAGATGATCGCTGGTGTAAATCCTTGCGTGATTCGTGGTCTTCAAGTAAGTTCAGATATTTATTGCTATGATTTTCACGCTATTATTGTTAGTAATAACCATAATATATATATATATATTACGGGGAGTAACATGCAATTTATCATATTTTCACATGACATGATATTCTTGTTTAATGTATGAATGGTAGGAGTTTCCTCCTAAAAGCAATCTAGATCCTACAATCTATGGTGATCAAACCAGTAAGATAACAGCAGATGTCCTTGATCTAGATGGAAACACAGTGGAAGAGGTAAACATATTTTAGTCTCATAACCATGAAAAGGATTTGTACAATAATTTTCGACTTAAATTATAACAGCCTGTGTTCTGATTAAAATGAATTGAATGTGTGGAATAGGCTCTTGCAAGTGGCAGGTTATTTATATTAGATTACCATGATATATTCATGCCATATATAAGGAGGATAAATCAGACTTATGCCAAGGCTTATGCCACAAGGACTATCCTTTTCTTGAGAGAAAATGGAACCTTAAAGCCAGTGGCCATCGAATTAAGTTTGCCACATCCCGGTGGTGATCTGTCAGGTGCCGTCAGTCAAGTCATCTTACCTGCAAAGGAAGGTGTTGAAAGTACAATTTGGCTACTAGCCAAAGCTTATGTGGTCGTAAATGACTCTTGCTACCATCAACTCATGAGCCATTGGTATAAATTTTTTCAACATAAATAAATTTGATCTCTAATATTTCTCTCTTTATATATACATCTATACCAAATTTTATTTTGATTTGTTCATAGGTTAAATACTCATGCGGTGATGGAGCCGTTCGTCATAGCAACACACCGACAACTTAGTGTGCTTCACCCAATTTATAAGCTTCTAACTCCTCACTATCGTGACACCATGAACATCAACGCACTTGCCAGGCAATCTCTAATTAATGCTGATGGTATAATAGAGAAATCCTTTTTGCCCTCAAAGTATTCTGGGGAGATGTCTTCAGCGGTTTATAAGAATTGGGTTTTCACTGATCAAGCACTACCTGCAGATCTTATCAAGAGGTAAATAAATCTCTCTAAACATATACCACTACAAAAATGTGACGTAGATCGACAATATTTGAAGTAAAGGTTTGGAATATAGGTATATATTTTTGTTACAAAGCATAATGATGCATATAAGTATATATTTTGCTTGATTCAGAGGAGTGGCAATCAAGGATCCATCTGCCCCACATGGACTTCGTCTTCTGATAGAGGACTACCCTTATGCTATTGATGGACTAGAGATATGGGCATTAACTAAGTCATGGGTTCAAGAATATGTGTCATTTTACTATGCAAGAGATGATGATGTCAAAACTGATTTTGAGCTTCAACATTGGTGGAAAGAAGCTGTAGAGATAGGCCATGGTGATCTGAAAGACAAGCCGTGGTGGCCAAAGTTGCAGACACTTGAAGAGCTTGTTGAAGTTTGCACCATTATCATATGGACTGCTTCAGCCCTCCATGCAGCCGTTAATTTTGGTCAATACTCTTATGGAGGTTTAATTCTGAACCGGCCAACAGCTACTAGAAGGTTACTTCCTGAGAAAGGCACTCCAGAATATGAAGAAATGGTGAAGAACCATCAAAAGGCTTATTTGAGAACAATTTCATCAAAATTTCAGACTCTAACTGACCTTTCAGTGATAGAGATCTTGTCAAGGCATGCTTCTGATGAGGTCTACCTTGGCCAAAGGGAAAACCCACATTGGACCTCTGATTCAAAGGCCTTACAAGCCTTTCAGAAGTTTGGAAACAAGCTCAAAGAAATTGAGGAAAAACTTGCAAGGAAGAACAATGACCCAAGTCTGTGCAATCGACTTGGCCCAGTTCAACTGCCATACACTTTGCTCCATCCTACCAGTGAGGAAGGGTTAACTTTTAGGGGAATTCCTAATAGCATCTCTATCTAAGGAACCCTGTGGTTTACTTCAATTACTATATTGTGTGTATGTACCTTCCAATAAAAAAGATGCAAGGCTAGAGATCCAATATATCTTGCATCGTATCTAATGTTTCAGTTATCTTGTATGTTTGAATACTGTAATTGAGTCCACAATTTGGTTCTGGTTTGCAAATAGCACTATTAGTTTGCGTTTAGCTCCTGTCATGTTTAGTAATATCCATTTCGCAGATTGGGCAACACGAAAAATTATGTTGTTAGAATTTCTTATTTTTGTATTATACGGATACAAAATATTAAAAGTATATAAGAAATAAAAACTAATAGTATTAAACAAAGATGAAAATAGATTATGTAAATTAAGACACGTTATAAATTATTTAAATTAAAATATATAATTTTTAAGTTTAAATATGAAACTGATTTTTAAAAAATATTAATTTTTTTAATCTTTAAAAAATAATATTTTGATTTTCATCTTTATTAACTGTCTTTATTAAGAAGTGTAATAGTTATGTGTAATATCAAAAATCAAGAATGTTCAAGTTTATGGTAGTACATCATTTAATATTCTTATTTAATAATAAGAAATAAAATAACATAAATACTTTTTAAAAAATTAAAAATTAAAAATAATATTTTTTAAATTGAATTGTTATTTAAACTTAATTTTTATATATATTAATTTAGAAATCTCACTTACCTCAAGTAAACATAAAAGATGATTGTTCAATTGATAGTCAAACTACACGGCTCGTGTGGTTTTCATACATAAAATATATTTATTGTTCAATTCGAGTGCCTTGTAGTTCTCATTAGTTGTTGCATTTTGTTATATTTGTTCCTTCATTTTTGTTTTCATCATCACTGTCTCATAATTCTAATCTATCTGTATGTTTTCTGTTTAAAAAAAAAAACAATCTATCATCACCCAAATATTTTCACCTTGGCCACGCAATTCGCCATATAATTTGTTTGAAAGCCACAAATTTGTAACCTTTAATGAATGGAAATGGAAGCCTGAAAGACGAACGACTGTAAAGAGTAATTAAATCAAGTATATCTGCACTGCAAATTTTTATTGGACCGAAAAAAAAATTGGTTAAGAAAAGATTTTTTTTTTCCTACTGAAATGATAGAATGAAAAAAGAGTCGTTATGTCGGTAGAAGAAAATATATCGCAATTTAATAGAAGTATTTCATAGTTAAGTTCTTATATTTTATTATTATTTGGTTAAACATTTGTCTATAAAAGACAAACCTTTCCTAAGCTGAGTATGTGCATATTTTTTATCTTTTAGAAATAAGATCGAACTATAAAGGTTCAATTTCTATCAAATTGGTATTAGAGCCGGTTACATCTATCATTGGTTCTGTGAGTTTAAGAGGATAAATATAAAAATTTGAGAGAGAAAAAATATATAAGTGCGTGAGAAACAAGAGAATATTTGATTTTATCAAAATTCTTATGTTTATTTAAGAAAAAGATATTCATAAATTTCAATATCATTTGATTTAATTTTAAATTAGATAAAAAATTTAATTATAATTATTGGACATTGTTGATGTTTACTTATATGAAAGCTCATAATATTTGGAGTCTTACTGAATCAAGCTTACAATAAAGAACTAATGATGTTGCTCAAAGGAGGGAATGATTGACATTATCACAAATTCATCAAGGAGTAAATTACTTAATTTTTGGCAAAATTGCAAATGCCAAAACAGCCAAAAAAGCATAGGATATCTTGAAATTATCATACCAAAGAGTAGACGGGTTTAAAAATCCAATACAATCTCTATGGAAAGAATACAAAAGGTACAAAATGTCTAATTTTGAATCCATGGAATAATATTTTTCACGTGTTACATATCCTGTAAATAAGATAAGGTTATACGAAAAAGACATCTTAGACAATAAACTGGTGAACAAAATTCTACACACTATGCAGATGAAGTTTAACCATGCAGTGACTACAATAATAAAGTCTCACGACACAAACATCATGACTGTTGCAAAAACACAAGTAGAGTATTAAAGAAGACAGAAAAAAGAGTTGAAGAAGCCTTGAAGAGTCAAATGAATCTCAACAATGTAGTCGAATCCAATCAAAATGTGGAAAGTAGAGGTTGTCATGATTTCAACAACGAAGGAAGAGGAAATTACAAAGATAGAGATTGAGAAAATTTTAGAGGCAAAGAACATGGAAATTTTAATCAAGGAAGAGATACTAATTTCGGAGCATCAAACCAAGGATGAGGTGGAGAAAATTTTAGTTTTAACAACTAAGGAAAAGGTTAAGGCAACAACTATCAAGGTCGCACAAATTTTAATTGCTTTTGTTATGGAAAGTTTGGGCACAAAGCTGTAGACTGTAAATTCAAACAGCACACAAACTTAGCGAAAAGTTAAAATGTTGGTGAGAATTCTAATAATTAACGAAGTTTATTTTTTGCTAGTAATAATTTTTTTGAAGATGAAAACATTTGGTATTTGGATACTGGATGTAGCAATCATATGTGTGGGAAGAAGAAATTATTTTCTTCTTTAGATGAAACAGTAAAATTTATCTTGAGATTCGGAAACAATGCAAATATTCCTATTTTAGGAAAAAGACAAATTACTACCAAAATAAAAGATGGTTATCAAAATTTCATTTATGATGTTTTCTATGCTCTTGATCTTCATCATAGTTTATTGAGTTTGGGACAATTGTCAGAGAAAGGATATAATATACAGATTCATCATACCTATTATACATTGATTGACAAAATGAAAGATTTATTAGCAAAGTTAAGATGAGTTCTAACTGCCTATTTCCTTTGAAAATTCATCATAAAAAATTGTCTTGCTTGAGTTCTATACTTCCAAATGATGATGTCATATGCGTTTTGGTCATTTTCACTTTAATAATAGCAAATACTACAACATTCAACCACTCCAAATATATAAATTGAGCATATACAAAAGTGGATGAAGGGATCAGATTCCTTCTACTTCACATTTATTTAAAAACATGGATAGTACTTCAGCAATCATAGAGACCTTAGATGGAGATACTGTTGGGAATTCCTCTAAAAGTCAATCCCTCCTCACTAGAAGGATAGAGCAGAGTGTAAGGCATTTTGGCCGGCCCAGTGCGGTTTCTCAAGGACTCATTGTTGTTCTTCTGTATAAGCTTTTGTTCAATCTCTTGAAGCTTCTTTCCGAACCTCTTAAAGGCCTCTAATGGACCAGCATCAGAAGTCCAGTAGTCACCACCATCTCTGTCCCCAAGATAGAACTCATCAGATGTGTGTCTTGACAAAATTTCTATAATTGTAAGGTCAATGAGGGTCTCTTTCTTGCCAGTAATAGTTTTCAAAAACTCCTTCTCAGGGTTCTTAGCCAAGGCAGCATACTCAGCAGAACCTTTCTCAGGCATGAATCTCCTGCTAATAGTTGGCCTGTTTAGGATTAAACCTCCATATGGATACTGTCCAAAGTTAACAGCTGCATGAAGGGCAGAAGCAATCCATATGAGGGTAGCAGAGGCTTCAATCAACTCTTGACGAGTTTGCATCTTTTGCCACCATGGCTTATCTTTCAAATCACCGTGACCCACCTCTACAAGCTCTTTCCACCAAGCTTGGAGTTCGGGGTCTTTTTGAAGTTGATCATCCGACTTGTAGTAGAAAGAGACATATTCTTCCACCCAGGACTTGATGGCATCCCATATCTCTAGCCCATCAGAAGCATAAGGATAGTCCTCAATCAAAAGCCGCACTCCATGGGGAGCAGATGGATCCTTGACAGCAACTCCTCTGAATAATTAAATTTTAATTATTTAGTTTTTTTTTACCAATATATATTACTAATTTGTTAATAAACTTTATTATATAAGATTACTTACCTCTTGAGAAGATCATTAGGTAATGCCTGGTCTGTGAAAACCCAGTCCTTATAAATCACAGCGGACATTTCCAAAGCATACCTACCCCACAAGAATGTTTTCTCTATAATACCATCAGCATTAACCAAGGATTTGCGGGCAAGTGAATTAATATTCATGGTGTCACGATAGTGAGGAAACAGAAGTTTGTAAATAGGGTGAACCACACTCAGATGCCTATTTGTTGCTATGACGAATGGCTCAACAACCGCATGAGTGTTTAGCCTGTCATCCAAGTTAATATGTTAATCATTTATTAATAAATACATCAACGAATTTAATTGCATTAATCTCGTTGA
>JAMLFT010000301.1:0-47424 GCA_026544285.1 Pachyrhizus erosus
TATATATAAGATGTAATATAATTCTATGGGTGGAGAAGATGCATTTTAATAAAATAATAATAATAATAATGTAACACTTGCATCTTTAAAAAAATAATAGTATAAATGATATTTTGCTAATTTTTTTAATAAAATGTTAAAAAAATTAATAATAAAATGAAGTGTCATATTTTTTTTAATAAAATGTTAAAAAAATTAATAATAAAATGAAGTGTCATATACATTCTACTCTCTCAAAGTAAGGGAGTGTAACTTTAACATAAAAAAAAACAGACAATGTAATATTGATATTTTCTAGGAAAGAGAATTGTAATTTACTCAAAAATATAATACTAATAATGACTAAACCAACCAGTAATATCTTGTATTTTTTTTAATTATCAGTGAAACTTGCACAGTACAAGTGTCATTTTCTCTGGAATTTTTTCTTTTTTTTTTTTGGGGAGACCTTGATGGGTAATGTTAAGGGTAGTCTATGATGTCATTATCCATTATGACAGCAGTTACGTTTAACACAATACACCAACATACATCCTACTACGGACTTAATTCAGGTCCAGCAGGTTTATAATGACCAAAATAACTAAGGGAGCTGCTATTTACACTATCCCTCGTTAATAATACATTTTTCTTTGTAATTCTTTTTTAAAAAATATCATGTTTTCAAAACTTAATCTTAGCTTATTTTGCATTCCCCTTTTTATAATTTTTGTTTAATTCTTCAATGCATTAGTAATCCTCCAATGGCACCACCCAACCATTCTGGGCTCTTAACCATCGCTTATTTTCTTTTCCAACAGCCTACCTAGCCACCTCCAAGAGACCATCTTTTCAATTCATCTTCTTGATTGGATCATGTGGATACGAAGATTATCACTCCTCTGATTGCAATGTCGTTAAAGACCGCCATGGTTAGAGTTAGCATGACGGTGCATCATAGGAGGAAGGACTACGATTTTGCTTTGCTTTCTCCATTCTATGTCTTTTAGTTAGTTTTTTTTTTTTTTTTTATGTTTTTCTACCTATTATTTTAACGTATTAGTTATAGATATCGCTCAATACACGCATGCCTTATTATAATAGTCAATGTTGCTTTAGGAAGTACTTTGGTTGCGAGGGTTCAAAGTTTGTGCCTTGAAAATGTGAGAAAGAAAAGTGAGGGTTCGTGAGTGATATCTGAAGGGGTGTGTCTGTGATGTATTTATTATGTATGGTATTTTCGGAAAAATATTAGAAAAGGGAGTGTGCTAGTAATAAGATGGAATGCAAATAGCAACTCTCAATAATTAACTTAGAATGAAAAGTCTTTAACAATTAGAAGATCATTTAAACTCTTTGATTCTCTTGTCAAAAAATAACTATCCTTTAATAGTAACGAGATATAATTGTTTTATTTCAACTTATCCTATCAATAATATACTAGAAAGGTTTATAAAGGAAATAAGATTCTACATAACAAGAATGATTTTTTCCGTAATCGCCTTATTATAACTGTCACCTAAATTAATTTAAGAGTTAAAATTCATACAAATGACTTATCTCTTACTCTATACCAATTAGGAGTGAATCCAATTGGAATAGTCCGGTGGAACTTAATTTAAAGATTTATAAATAACAAATTATATATGACCCTTGTATGCTAGTAAACATTTAGGCATGAAAAATATGTATAAACAAATATAATTACTCTACATTTGTAATTAGGAGTTCCTAGGATAGATATGTTTAATATTTTACTCATCTAACTTTTTCTCTAAACTACTCATGTATATTTATAATACTCATTTATTAAATTTATTCTAAAAGAACAAATTGAACGTGAATCTAGTCAACCATAAAATATATCAAGATCATTAAAAATATATATAAAATAATCACTATGATTTCTCATAAAATTAGTATTAATTATACTAACTCCCTATAAATTTGTGTTTATCATATATTCAAAGAAATCAATAAACAATTAGCATGTCGATGATTCAAAATTAAACTTGAATATTTTAATTAAATTTTAAATTCAAGTTTTATTAATAAAAAACATAATTATAAAAAAATCTATTAAAAATGATTAATCATATTCATACTACATTAATAAATATTTCACTTAATACAAAAATTAAAAAAACAAAAAAGCCAATTAAAATGCTGACATTTTTAGCAACATAACTTGCAAGTTTGATCCTCAAGTAACAATGTCCAAATAATCCTTAACTTTGACAATACATTTAATATATGATGTTATAGGAATTTCTAGTCCTCATTTGATTGCTATTGTTTTTATAGTGTTGTTACTTAATTTATTGCAAGCTAAAATATTAATTCAAACATTTATCTTCAAATTTAAATATGAAAATTATGTTTAAAGTTCTCTTCTTTTTTTATTTTTTATTTTTTACATGTCAATTTATAATTTAATTATCTACTGTTAATATTTAACTTTTTTTATTTTTTTCAAAATAATGATTATTTTTATTTTTTAAAATTATTTTTTTAATAATATATTTAAATATAATTAAAAGATTAATTAATATTTATATTAAAAAATATTAATTATAAAATACATTTATTATTGATAATAAATAAAATAATCTATGATAAAAATAATTAAATAACTAAAAATATTTTTATTTAAATATATCTCAATTAAATATTTCTTACTCAACTATAATATTAAAAAATTAATATTTTTTAAAATAAGAAAATAAATGTTAACATTTATTTAATAATATTACAATAATAGAATATTTAAATATTGAATAGCAATAATGAAAAATGATGGAGTCACCAAATATTAACGAAAACACGTGTCGTCTGGGTATGTATCCACGTAGAAAAGTACGTTAACGGGAACAATCCACGTGAGGCCTCAAGGAAAGAAACATGCAGCGCTATCCACGTCATCGTCACCGTTCCCTACATAACCCTGTGGTGTTCGTCCTTTCAACTAAAACTCTGCTCATTTTGTGACGTTTATATTCAAATTTCCGGCAACTTCAGGTGCATGCATTCTCGATTCCATCAACGTCTTGCTCAAATTAATTAATTATTTCTATTGCAATTGTGGCTAATTTTGTTTTTGTTTTCTGAATTCGGTACATTTTGATATTTGGCATTGAAATTTTGTTGTTGAAGAGAGGTTGGAGACGATGAGTAGGGAGTTTGAGGGATACGAGCGGCAGTATTGCGAGCTTTCAGCAAATTTATCAAAAACATGCTTTGCAGCTTCTGCTCTTAATGGAGGTATTCAAAATTCCTTCACTTCTTTACTATTTTCAATGGCTTTTTCTAAGGCAATATCATTTTTTACACTCTCATTTTATTACAAATGAGTATTTTATTTTTTATAATAATTATTTTAAAAATTATACTTATTATGATTTTTTATTATATAATTTTTATTTTACCCCAAATATGTATAAATTAAAAAACGTAACAATAATTTATTTAAATCAAAGGACACTTCTATATCTATCAATATGACATGATATTTTAAAATTCAAGTCAAGTTTAACTAGGGATTAGTTTAAACTAAAGTAATAGAATTGAAGATGAAAATAAAAATAAAAATAAACATCCTTAATGAGTGAGAAGTCAAGTGTAAAAAACATATGGGAGAAGCCACAGTCTAGTTGTTAAAAATGATATTTTTTATAATAACATCTATAAAATAACGATGGATAATTTATTTTTTCCTGCCTCAAGTATATTTTGTTTATGGGTTTGATTTGTATTAGTAAAACTTGTATAACGTTATCACGCAAACATGTAATGACACTCCTGTGAGTAGTTATGATCATTGTCAAACTCCTTGCGAATGTTTTGTAAGGGTTCAAAAGTGAATCATGTGTTTAATCTATAATTTAATTTTAGAGAAATGTTAAGAAGACATTTTTTTTAATATATTTTTTTACATACTCAATTAAAATGTTTTTTTACCTACTTTATTATTAATTAAAATTTATTAAAAAATATAATATTTTATGAGCTTAATTTTTATTTAATTAATTTTAATTGTGATTTTCTAGTACTACTAGATTCCAATAGTAAATAAGAGTGTATCTAAGAGTGTTATTAAAATTTCTCTCAGTTCTTTTATTTTTCCTTTTTATGTTTTGTTTTTTTTTCAACGATCAAAATCTCGTCTATTGGCAAGAGTTTGGTTGATGCCAATAATTTTACAACATTAACGAGTCTTCTTCCCCTACCAACTTAGGTTTAGGAGTCCTTCATAGTTTTCTTTTTAGGAAATCCTTCACAGTTAAAATTCTCAAATTTGGTAATGTTTGAAGACTCCTACCTCTCACTATTTTCCTGTGATCGTGACGTGAAGACATCGGTGTAGCCCCCTTTTATAAACAGCAACTTCTTGACCAGTTTGAAAGAGAGGATTAGCACGTTTAGATTGGTTTATTTAAACTTAAATTTTAAAAGTAGAATTAACATTAAAATCTAATTACACATTAGAACTTAAATTAAATAGAACTTAAAGTTAATAAATGATTATTATTTTATTTTAAGTAGAACTCAAATCGAAAATATAGTAATTTTAACTAAGTCTTAAATTAAAACAATAGTAATTTTTTACTTTAAGAAAATGATATTAAAATTAATTTGATAAACTAGTTTGCAATATTACCGAGGGATTACTTATTTATATGATCAAAACGATCCTTTACTAATGAGTATGGTACTTCTATTATTAATATGAGATCTGATCAGACCTTCATCACAGATACTTTCATTCAAAATCCTCTCATCAAAGATAAAAGAAAAAACCTATGATCACTCAACATCTCTTAATTCTTTATTACAATAAATTTATTCATCTAAGATATCATAATACATTAATAAAATCTTTTGATATTACTAGAACCCAACATTCCAAGAAAATTCATCATAATATCTGAACAAAATCTTCATCATATTTTAATCAAACATACCAAGAAAAACCTCAGCTCATCCCAATAACAATAATTGAAAAATACTAAGCCAAACTCCCCTTAGATAAGTAGTTAAAAAAAAAATACTAAGTCAAACTCTCCTTAGATAAATAGTTAAAAGAAACACTGCATGAAACTAGCAAAATGAGAAAATTTTATGAGTTCATTCTAGTGAATACAGATTCAATAGAAATCCATAATTATGACGATTTAAAAGGACAAGGAACACTATTTTCAAAAGAAAAAGTCCTTAAGGTCATTTTAGTTCTAAAATCAATCTTTTAAATCTTATATTTTTTTTAGATAATTTTCTCAAAATAATTATTGTTATGATTATATAGATTCCTGGTACAGCACCTTCTACCTTTGCCATTTGTCAACACTATTGGTTTTTCGGGTAAAAAAAATTCTAATTTTTTTAAATTTTTTCATAAAGTGATTCTATAATTTTCCACTAATACATTGCTAGCGAAAGAAGTTACAATCAATTAATAATATTTTTTAAAAGATACTTTTTTGTTCAAGGATATCGATTCATATATTTTGTGACTAGCCAAGGAAGAACATAGATTATGTAATGAGATTATGATTTAACAATACATCAAAATATATTTTTAGTAACATTTGAAAAATGTAGTCAAATTATAAAAAAAATATTGTTAATATATTATCATAACATTTTATCAAATATTGTGTAGCGTCTATATTACTAAAAGTATTTAGCAACACTTTTACATATTAAAGGTAATATTTTAAAAAATATGTTTTTATAGAATTTTAGTAATATTTGTTTAATATAAAAGAAACATTATTAAATGATACTAATATATTTTTGTAATGAGTAATAACAATATTTTTACAAATTTTATTTATAAAATATTAGAAAAGGGTCTTATACACTTATACACAGTAGTGCAATGTGACTCACTGATGAAACAGATCTTTATTAATGATGGTGGCAAATTGGTCTCTCTTTGATAGAAAAAAAAAACAACAATGAATGAATACAAATCTTTAAATTAAGATCTAAAATAAAATTACAAAATAATAAGGAATATTTATTAGAAAAATAAAAAATAATGGCAATGCTAACTTCATTCACTTCAAAAGAAAAATGACAAGAAAGATTAAAAGTGACTAGCTTAACAAATTATTTCCAAATTAAAGATGAAGTTTCATCGAGTACCGACCATCATTTACTAGAAAATAAAGATGACTACTACAGGATATTTGACCTATCAAAATGAAACATAGCCTTTTAAATAATTGATACTAAAATCAGACCATGTGAAGGACTTCAACATATGTGATGACCACTAATTTAAGACAATGAAAATTAAAATTATAAAAGAAGTGCAAGAGTTGAAGACAATGCTACGATGCATCGAACACTCAAATTACCAAAGTTCAGCTAAAAAGAAAATATCATGTAATACCAAAACTATAAGTATAGCTAAGGAGACAAAATACTTAATTTCAAGACTTTGCATGTAAGAATCTACAAACTTTAAATATTATTAAGTGTGTGAAGTGTGGTGTAATATTTATTGTACAAATGAGTGATGTGTTCTTCTTTTTTTTTTTTCCTACTATAAATAAGTAGTCCCTCTGTGGTCCTATAAACTAGTTTTTTTTATGAATGATTAGATTTTGTGAATGCTTCCTTCTGAGTTTTGTAGTCTCTTTCTTGTTACTAACTTGTTTCATCTTATGTAAGTCTTCTATTTAGTATTTTTCTGAATAAGTTTATTTTCTAACATCTTTATCAAAGATTATTATATTAGATTAATTTTAATTACTCTCTTAAAATAAAATAATTATCATTCTTTAAATTTAAGTCCTACTTAAAATATTACTACTGATTCAATTTAAGTTCTACTTAAAATAAATTAATTACAACTTTTAACTTAAATTTAAGTTCTATTTATTAAAATCCTGTTTTAATTTAAATTCTAATTTTTGTAATTATATGTTAATATTAATTCTACTTGCTTTAAAATTACAGTTTAAATGAACCAATCTTAACACACTAATCTTCTTCTTGCTGCTATTCAAACGCATTCTTCTTGATGCTCAATGCCCCTCCTTATTTTTTATCCTTTAGTTAGTTGACAGGGTGCTAGGTGGGGGTGCATTCACTGCATTATAATCCAGTGATCAGCAGTGGGAATTCTACTACTACTCATTTTTATGAGACAAGATCCAGAAAATCCAATGGATATTAAAATATTTCATCAGACTGTCTTAACTTCAAAATGACCAACCATTAAATGTTTTTTTTTTTTTTCAAGATATAAGGAACCATTGAAATTTATGATTTCATGGTAGTGTGTGTGTCTATCTATATATATACATACACACTAATTTGTATATTTTCTGTTCAATCTGCAGAGCAGAAGAAACAAAAAAATTCATCTATAAAGGAGGGAATTGAGGAGGCAGAAGCTTTGGTATGCTCTTCACTTTTTTATTTTTTTGGTTGGAAACCTTTCTTTCTTCTGTATTCCGGCTTTCTGATATGGTCGTGCTTATGAATTTGTAGATTCGAAAAATGGACCTTGAGGCAAGAAGTTTACAGCCAGACTTTAAGGCTGTGCTTCTTACTAAGGTGCGGGAGTACAAAGCAGATCTGAACAACATTAAAAGAGAAGTGAAGAAAATTGTATCTGGTGACTTAAACCCTTCTGCCCGGGATGAGTTGTTGGAATTGAGCATGACAAATGTTATGATGAAGGTACAGTTCATTTTTAATTTAACATCTGTTAATCATTAAAGGACAATTCATTGTCCTGTGAAACCACTATGAGGCAACAATTTGGTCCTCTTTTTCCTTTATGGTTATGTTTATGCACCAATTGATTAAGTAGCAATGTTGCTGATGTGGCTTTTTTTTTTCAAGCAATCTATGTTACTGCCAGACAAACATTACTGTTCCTTTACTCGTGGCTAACGAGAATTGAAATCACATTGTAGTTGTTCCATAAATTAAGGACAGCCTTAAAGCTATTTGAATGGGAGGTTCATCAAGATTAGAATATATGGACTTAGATACTAGATAGTACTTAACCCTCACTGACCTATAAGCAATTTATCTGTATTTGTTGCTTTTTGCTTTATATTTGCCTTTGTGAATAGGTTGATGAGTATGCCCTTGCTTGAAATCCACTGTTTTTGAGATGCAGCTACATGCATCCCTTTCATTATCACAATAAAAGATACATGAATAGGTAGTTTACACAAGGTTTTAGGTTCAAACTTCATTATCACCTTCATAGAAAAAAAATGGTGATAACTTCAATCCTATAGTTGGAAATGACATTTCTACCTCCAATAAAAGATACTGGATTTTGAGATTGATTGAGGTCATTCAATCTTCATTTCTGAACACATCTTTCTTGGATTGACACCCCCAAATCTAACATCTATTTTTAGTATGACTACAATAGGCATCAGCTGATCATAGAGAAAGATTAATGATATCAACTGAAAGATTGGACAAGTCCAGTGACAGAATTGAGGACAGTAGAAGAACAATGTTGGAAACAGAAGATCTCGGTGTTTCGATTCTTCAAAATTTACATTCACAGAGACAATCTCTTCTGCATACACATGCTACGGTAATTTTCTCTTTCCTGCTTTAACTTATGACTTGCTTGTGTTTTCTATTAGTGACAAAATGCTTTTCAAAATTTTACTTGTGGTAACTCGCTAACTTTGGCATGCAGCATTTCTTTAACTTATACCTTTGGACTTTGACTAATGCGAGAAATCGGTTCAGTTTTGTCCAAGTTTTATATACTTGCCAACTCTTATGTAGCATTTGCAGATTAAGTTTCATCTATTTTATAAATTTTCTGCACACCGGTTTATTAATATTTTCAGCACATAGGTTTTATATTTGCACTTGATGGTTATATTCCCCATGCAGCTTCATGGAGTGGATGATAACACGGGCAAGAGCAAGAAAATTTTGTTTAGCATGTCAAGAAGGATGAACAGGAACAAGTGGATTTTGAGCACCATTGTTTTAGTCCTGATTGTTGTTATCATCTCGATTCTGTACTTCAAACTTTCTTAATAGCAAATACCAGATCATTCTCCAATGCTCATGAGACGTGGTGCATTCTCCATTTTCTATTTTTAGTAGACTGACAACGGTAACATAATGAACCTAAAAACAGTAGTAGAAAATGATAAGCTCCAAGGAAGTTTTGTCCCCCTTTGTTTCTTAAATTACCAATTCATTTTACTCTAGTTAATTAATACTAACCGAAAATATGCAAAATTATAAATTTATTTCCACCTACCATCCTCCTATTTTACAGCTCAATAAAATCTCTAGATATTAATACTGTGTTATTAATTTTGAATCGATTCAGTAAAATTAGATCGATTAAATTAGAAAGAAAAAAATCATTATAACTCCAAACCAAGTCCAACCATATTAATTCAAGTAGTATTACCCATGAACTGACCAGATTATCAGTCCGAATAACATTAGATAATCCAAACTCAATAACCGATGTGATCTTTGAATTGGCTCTGCAAATATTTAAACATCAACTCCCTCCCTCGATGAGTATGAAACTTCAGTCTCAAGAATGAATTCCCACAATGTCAACCAACCACTAACTCATCTACATTTAAGATATAAAACTCTTTATTACTTTATTTATTAAACACAAATTCTTCAATGAAGAAAATATAACCTCTTGGGAGATTTCATACAGGAAAATGCATCATCTTGCAGTTCCATCACAAGCACTTCACACGGATACACGGATGCAAAATATGGCATATTTTCTTAAGCGAACAGACAAGAAATATTAAACTTAAAAAACTGTGCGATTGACTGTTTGGAGCATTCTCATCAAGTGCCCTCAGTAATTTTCAGGCAGAATATGGAATCCTGAGGGCCATCCTTTGAGCAAGCCAAGGTTTCTCTGGTTCTGGATCAATGAAAGGATGCGTGAGGAACTGCTCTGCTTCTTCATCCAACAATTCTCTACACCATGCTACTCGTTTGGATGGACAGCAACCGGGTCCAAAACACCTGTAGTTATGATAAAATTACTTCAAACTTCAAACAGAAATTTTGCATTCAAGGTAAGTAAAAAGTTTTTCCATTAAATATGTAGACTACACAATTTCCAGCATATTCATGATGTTAGTAGAACACATAGCATTCTTTATTCAAATCAAACTTCTTAATGTTGAATCTTCTGGCAACATGAAGCATTTCACTATCTGAATATAACATTATAGTTGTTGCAGTAATCTAGAACTGTTTCATACCCTGCATAGCAAAAAACAATGCAAAATGGAATCTGATATAAACTACCTGTATTCATAAAAGCAAGCACTTCTCTCATTCTCCATTTTCCCCCAGTTATCCCAGCCAACATGCCTTATACATTGATCCATGTAAGTGTATGCAAAGACCACCCTTCCAAAAGGGCTCCACGGTCGTCCAAGATATGCATATGAATTTCCTCCATTACCCGTGATAACACATCTGCAATGGCACCACAGATCACTCGGGTAAAATACTTGTAAGGAACAAAATGGTTCAGAACATAAAAAAATTCCCTGAACAGGAAAGCCTACAACCAATGGCTTACAGAAAGTCTTAGCCTAACACGATCTTATTAGTAAACCGTTTAAAAAGAAATATAGGAACACAACAGTTATTCATATCATAATTCATAATAAGATTCGTAGATAACAAAATTCCAAGCCTCAAAGGACTTGGAATCTTGGAAAAGTAAATGCAGTTACGTTGATTTAAAGAAACAAATAAGGCAGTATTAAATCATAGTAAGAAATTGGTATGAGATTCTAAGACTTACGAAAGACTAGCATCACATTCTTTAAAAGACACTATTATTAGGTAAATTTCATTTGAGTCTTCCTAAAAAGGGAGTGGGTGCATGCTGTTTAGTGGGATCCAAATGAAGTTCATCCAACCATAGTGCGATAAAAGAAAGTGACAAAATATGTGTAGCCAGCATTGCTCCTAAAACTTTTACACTTTGTATGGATGAAGAAAATAACAAAGAAAGAAGTAGATGAGAAAGAAATATAAGAGAAATAGAATAAAAAAGATATATAATTTGGATGGATAGAAATGAAAAGAAATTTCTCTACAATTACATTTGTTTGAATGAGTGAAATGAAGGAAATAGGCAAATTGCTTACAAAGACATTTTTACCCTTATGAGTTAAACCACAACTATTAATCAATCCTAAGGAGCTAAACCACTATGAAAGATAGGTCAATTGATTATATAACTCTCTTGATTTAAAATAAAAAATTTGCCTTGCCATCCTTTTCCCTCAAAAACCCCACTCCCAAACATATCCTTAGAAAAGAACAAGTCAAATGGCAAATTCAGTATTTCTTTTTCTGATGAAAGAAATGCAAGGAGAAAGCAAAGTTTTGGCCCTGTATTCAATATCAAAAGTCAGTCCTAAAACACAAGAAGGCCAGATTAAATTAAATTTACAGAAGCTCTAACTCCTAAGCCTAAAGCGACAAACTCAAATTTCTCATCAAATAATGTTAAAATATTAAAATTATTATTTTCTTGCATTAGGGGTATAACTGCACCATGACTTGACCTAAGATATTAATATAAATATGAGTATTAGGTCAATCATGTATTACATCCCACAATATCATAATATTATTCAAAGTCTTATTTTTTTTTCTTCTCTCTTTTCCACCAGCATACTCCTAAATTCAAGACCATTCAGTCATAGTAGACTTCTGCTCCTAACATGAGTTATGAGTTCAACTAATAAGCACCAAGAGAGAAGAATGTTGCTTTGTAATAACAAAGTAGAAACCACTATATTTTTCCACATCATGTATAGAAGTTAAACTCTATTCACATTGTTGAATGAAAACATAAGATCTGAATAACTAACTCTTTCTCATTGGACAATTTAAGAACTTCTAAAGAAAAAACACAGTAATTGGTGGTAGGTGAAATTGTTAACACTGGAAAGTGGTCTACACACCTCAAGAATACATAACCAGTTGTTTCCTGCGATGATTTTCTGCTCTGTGCAGTTATGAAGCCAGTAGATTTGCAGTGGATATGACAATGCTCCAAAAGAGCAGTGCTATTGCCAAAGATGAAGTCCACACTTCCTTCAATGTAGCAATCTTTCAAATATTGTTTACCATAATGTAAGTACAGTGTGTCCTGCACCATGATCATTGAAGAAATTTATCCACTTGTAACTTTGATGGAATGTCCTTAATGAGACAGAAATGGGGGGTTGAACGTAAGACCAGGTAGTCAGGTGATCATGGCCCCAAGTTAATTTAAGATATCATTCTTTTCAAGAGACCAAGCTAAAAAAGTGACAATCATAACTTACAAAGAACACATACATCAATGAAAAATTCTTAATGCAATGCATTTTTGAAAATCATAAGCAAAAATGAATTTTTTTAGGTTCTTCGAAATCTTTTCGGCGATTCAACATGCATATATCACCAACAAACACAAAATCATGAAGCTCCAAACCTATATAAAATGAAATCAAGGCAGTGGAGCTCTGGAGCTAGTACCTGCCATCCAAGGAACCTGCAATTGTAGAAGGCACATCGATCTGCTGTTACTCTAATTGCAACTGCTTGCCCTGAACCCTGTCAGAAAGAGAAGGAAAAGAAAGGAACACTATATAAGGTCTTTCATAGTTTCTACCTGTCTATATATCGTCTCCATCAAACTTATGAGGAAAACTATTGGGATGTAGGTATAAAAAGCAGCAATACCAAGCCTAAGTTTGGTTTCGCGTTTTGCCAATCAAACATGCATATTTTGTTTTTGGAAAGCATCAAACATGCATATTTAATGTAGAAATCCAAAGCTATAGATACTTGCTTTGGCCTTGGCCGAATATTTGATGTGATTTCACAGCCATCAGACGCAAAACCAAACAGACAATAAATCATCTAAAGAATTTACAACCAGAAATTTGATTAGCAAAAGAAGAAATGTCAAAGGATCACTATTCTCCATCTTCAGCTAGCAATATATCCAAAAATAAAAAGCTTCAAGTTAACCATATTCTTCCTCTTAAGTAAACAAGACATTTGTTAGTAAGACAATGGTATGCCATCTATATGTATCAACAAGTCAACTATTGACATAGGAGAGGGGAAGCGGAACAGTCCAAAATCCTTTTGAATTTATTCATCAAAGTGAATAAGTGATAAGAAAGAAACTAGCACAGTGAAAAACCTTGAAAGCAGTCAAATTTCACAACACAGGCAATGCATTACCTCAGGCGCAGAATTCTCAAAAGTAATATTCTCAGCAATAAAGTCCTCCCCTTCCACAATGGTACTTCCACAACCAAACGTCCCAGTCCCTATCACCCTCGCAGGCTGCAACAAAAATGCAACACAAAAGATTCTTTTTTGACATATACCCACCAATTCAAAGGAAGAAATTATCAATTTTGACTCGTACCCATTAACCCAAACGAGGAGATCATTTTAAAAATGAACAATTTTGACACATACCCAGTAACCCATCTGAGGAAAAAAGACTAAGAGAAGAGAAGGTGCGTACTTGGTGGTGATTGATTCCAGTGGCAGTGTTATTCCAGGTAAGCACAGTGTCCTCAGGGCTCAGAGCTGCGAAAGTGATGAAATTCTTGGTCTTGGGGACGTACACCGGTTGCCGGTAGATTCCCGGCGATATCCGAATTACCGTCCGGCGAGTGTTGCCGAGCGGCACGGTGTCGATTGCCTCCTGCACCGTTTGGAAGTCAGAGGTTCCGTCCTGTGATACCGTGAATATGCAAGCCGCCATTTTCTACAGTGAGAGAGAGGTGATTTTGGTGTGAAGGAAAGAAGACGGAACAGAAACCCCACGAAACGTATCACTATCACTCACATCTCACAAGAACATAGAATGAGAATAGAATAGAATGTTGTGTTTGAGGTAACAAATGGAATCAGGAATTGTCAGGTGAGTGAGGTGTCAACTGTAAACAGAGTTGCTGCCACAGTGGCACGTTTTAGGCTTCCTCATCTACTGCACTTAACCACTTACATTAGATTCCTCCTTGTAATTCATTTCTGGAAAGAGGATAGGATTCGAGGGTTAATTTTTTACTTTTTTTCTCCTATTTTTTAAAAAGCTTTCTTCACTTGTATTTTTAAATTAAATTATTTTTAAAATGTCTTGATATAATAAAGAAAAATATGTTTTTCAAAAGTAAATAAATTCAAGTTACGAAAAAACCTGGCTAAAACCTTGCTAATAGCAAATCGAAGGTTGCAGGGTGAAGTAGCCGCCAAATCGAAGGTTGTTGTTCCCCTTTCCATGTCCATGCGGCTTCGTGTTTTCAACCTTCCCTTCAAAACCATACACAAACTCAAACCCACCTTAACCACCCTATCACAGCCATTTGCATCCACTGCACTCGCCCACTCCAACACCACTTTCACATCGCCCCAGCAACAATCTTCTTTCTCCACCTTCGACGTGCTCCAAACCCTCCGCCGTTTGCATAACCACCCCGGCCACGCCCTCTCTTTCTTCACCCACCTCCAGCACACCGGCTTCTCCCACACAATCTCCACCTTCGCCGCAATAATCAAAATCCTCTCTTTCTGGAACCTCCAACGCAAATTAGACTCCCTCTTCCTCCATCTCATCACTCTCTCCAAAGATCACCCTCCTCCCTTTCTCCTCCTCGACCTTTTCGCAACACTCTTGGACGATATTAACACCAACCACAGCAACAACTACTTGCTTAGAGCATTTGACGTCTTTGTCAAAACCTGCGTCAGCCTCAACATGTTTGATGAGGCCATTGATTTCTTGTTCCAAACCAGGCGCCGCGGAATTGTTCCGGATGTTCTCACTTGTAACTTCCTCTTCAACCGGTTGGTGGAACATGGTGAAGTGGATAAGGCATTGGCTGCTTATGAGCAACTCAAGAGGTTTGGCTTGAACCCCAATTGTTACACTTATGCAATTGTTATCAAGGCATTGTGCAAAAAGGGTGACTTGAAACAACCCCTTTGTGTGTTTGAGGAAATGGAGAGAGTTGGGGTGACACCTCATTCGTACTGCTATGCTGCTTACATTGAAGGGCTTTGTAATAACCATAGATCTGATTTGGGGTATGAGGTGCTCCAGGCATTTAGAAAAGGGGATGCGCCTTTAGAGGTCTATGCATACACTGCAGTTGTTCGTGGGTTTTGTAATGAGATGAAGTTGGATGAGGCTCAGAGTGTGTTTGATGACATGCAGAGGCAGGGGGTGGTTCCTGATGTGTATGTTTATTCCGCATTGATTCATGGGTATTGTAAGAGTCATAATCTGCTCAAGGCTTTGGCTTTGCATGATGAGATGGTTTCCAGGGGTGTGAAGACGAATTGTGTGATTGTAAGCTACATTCTGCATTGTTTGGGGGAGATGGGAATGACTTTGGAAGTGGTGGATCAGTTTAAGGAGCTGAAGGAATCAGGGATGTTTCTTGATGGGGTGGCCTACAACATTGTATTTGATGCTTTGTGTAAGTTAGGGAAAGTAGAGGATGCGATAGAGATGTTGGTAGATATGAAGAGTAAGCGTGTGGGTTTGGATGTTAAGCACTACACGACACTTGTCAATGGGTACTGCCTTCAGGGTGATCTCGTTAATGCATTTAGTGTGTTTAAGGAAATGAAGGAAAAGGGTTTTAAACCTGATGTTGTCACGTATAATGTACTGGCATCCGGGTTGTCTAGGAATGGTCATGCTTGTGAGGCAGTGAAGCTTTTGAATTTTATGGAGAGTCAAGGCGTGAAGCCAAACTCTACTACACACAAGATGGTCATTGAAGGTTTGTGTTCAGGAGGCAAGGTTTTAGAAGCTGAGGCATATTTTAACAGTCTGGAAGATAAGAGTGTTGAAATCTATTCTGCCATGGTGAATGGCTATTGTGAAGTAGACCTTATCGAAAAATCATATGGAGTTTTCCTTAAGCTGTCAAACCAAGGAGATATGGCTAAAGAAGCTTCCTGTTTTAAGCTACTTAGTAAACTCTGCATGACAGGTGACACTGAGAAAGCTGTTATGTTACTGGAGAGAATGTTGTTGTCAAATGTGGAACCAAGCAAAATAATGTATTCTAAAGTTTTAGCTGCTCTGTGCCAGGCTGGGGATATGAAGAATGCTCGCACTTTGTTTGATGTTTTCGTTCATAGAGGGTTTACTCCTGATGTTGTAACTTACACGATTATGATAAATAGTTGTTGTAGAATGAATTGCTTGCAAGAGGCCCATGACCTCTTCCAGGATATGAGGAGGAGAGGGATCAAACCTGATGTCATTACCTACACAGTTTTGCTTGATGGGAGCTTAAAAGCATATTTAAGAAGGCATTTATATCCTCATGTAACAGGAAAGACTGTACCATTGAATGTTTCCACCATCTTGAGAGATATGGAGCAAATGGAAATAAATCCGGATGTTGTTTGTTACACTGTGTTGATTGATGGATACATGAAGACAGATAACTTCAAAGAAGCAGTTAGCCTCTTTGATAAAATGATTGACAGTGGACTAGAACCAGATACTGTAACATACACTGCTTTGGTCTCTGGCTTGTGTAACAGAGGGCACATGGAGAAAGCTGTTGTACTGCTTAATGAAATGTCTTCCAAGGGAATGACACCGGATTGGCATATCATCTCAGCTTTAAAACATGGTATTATAAAAGCTAGAAAGGTGCAATTTCATAAGTAGTTGGTCAGTTTAGACGGTTTGTGCTTGGATTTTTTCCAATTTCTAAAGTGTATCCGGTCAATACGAAAAGGTAAAGCAGAATCTCATATGGTGTTGACTTATTTGCCAAGACTTTTGATTGAAGCATAGTTATTTAATTGTTGTATTGAAGGATTGTATTTCATTGTACAGGTTGAAAAGAAAAGAGCTATGCAGAATTGCAGATCAGTTACCAGGATGTCATTGTATGTAGGTATGACTATGCTTTATACAGAATTAAAATTATGTGATTATGAAAGTATAAGGAGTGTCGTTGAGCAAAGTTGAAGAAAGTTTTTTTTGTTTCTATTTGTTTGGTTTAATTTTACATGAATATTGTGTATGAACTAGAGTAGTTTGAGTTCGTGGCAATTTAAATTTGGTTTGAGGTCTTTCTTCTATATCAAATGAGGTCTTTCTTCTGTATTATCTAGAAACAAAAACAGAAAGAGTTTGATTAGATAAGTTTATCCAGAAATACTACTAGGAAAAGAAAATAAGAAGTAAAAACTGAAAAGAGTACCTCCATAAGCTAAAATTAGCTTATGAATCAGTTTAAAATCATATTTTTAAGAGAATCTATATGAGAATTTTTACAAAATAGCTTATGCATAAGCTAATGTTATTTTTTACTTATTTTCTTCTTCTAGAAGTGTTTCTGGAGAAGTTTATCCAAACAAACCCAAAAGCATATTCTACAACACACACTAGCAAGGCTAGAATTTCCAGACTTGACGTTTTTTGTCCTGATGTGATCCAGTCTTTGCCATGTGGATCTACACAGTGATTTCCTTGTCTCAAGAGTATTCCAAAGGTTCCCCACTGAATCTTACCAACCATCCAGTGAATATCAAGTAACTGCTATATTTGTGATAACCATCCTAAGACTGAATCAAATCAAGATTTTTTAATGAATTTGATTTATATTTCACATGATCATAGCTTCTTTCCCGGAAAAGGTACAAACTGCATCTAATAGACATAAACTCGGCAATGATTTTTGACACTGCCAATGAAAAGAAAACCTTTACCTTAAATGCCCAAAATTGGTTTTGTTTCTGCTGCTAAGCTGCACCTAACCTAGCTACTGTTTATACCTCTGACCCAATGAAAATATGATCCTCCTGTAAAATTCCAATGTATATTTGAGAAACATGTGCATTGATATTTTCCTTTACAGACATTTCTAATTCATGTACTCAACAAATATTAAACTTCAAGGACTCTATCTCGGTTATGTAATTTTCACTCAAGTATGTAAGGTCTAGGCTTGCATTTGTTAACCAAATTGATGGTGCTTTCTTTAGTTAGGGTGACAAAATAGGAGATTTGGATACTGTGTATTAAAAGTTGTATACATGAATAAGACCCAGTATTTTTAAGGACAGACTTAAAGTTTACAGTTGTACAAGCCTGGGATTAAGACTCTGAAAGCAATGAGATCTGTTAGCCTATGTCTATTGAAGGCCATGATGACATATAAAATATGCGAACAGATACAAGAATTTACATATTTCAATCTTAGTAGTCCTTCTGATCCTGGTTTACCTAAGTAGTTTATGTGCATAAAACTAATAAAATTGCTTGTTTTATTTCTATTTATCTCCTTTGATTATTCTGTTATGTGTTGAATTATGATAGGATGAGTATCTTCAAACATGTCTGGCAACCATGGCAAAACATGACACCTCAATGTCATTGTTTGAGTGCATATGTATCTCATAGACTAAGCAGCCTTTTTTATATGCTTCCATGCAAGTATGTCATTCTTTTGTTTGCCATCATAGTGTTCTATTCCATTTCTTTATGCTTTAGAACATTGTAATCTCTGGTTTAAAATGTGGCCATCATATATTTGCTTCTTATTAGGTATAACAAATTAGCTGAACGCAGAGATAATTAGCTACATACTGCAAAAGGCAACTCAGTTGAAGGTAACAGCCTTGTAGAAGATATGGTATATATTGCCATGGTGCTTTTGTGGTTATATTGATTACAAACTTAGATTAATCGATTTTCTAAACTATATATTCTTTTGGTGCAGTCAACTGAATGGCACATTTATGCTGACTTCTTGAGGCTTGTACTAGAAATAATAAATGCAATCCTGACTTATATCACATTTTTATGTCTGATATTTGTAAGTGATAACTAGATGCTGCTTTGTTTCTCATCAATATTTGGGTTTGTGTCTTGTAACCATAGATGTCCATGCTGCCAAAGATTGCTCAATTCATCTGGTTATCATTATCTGGATGTGAGGTAGAAAAAGGTTTGAATTTCTCCAATTTCCTTCTCTATTTAAATTGTTTGGGAAAAAACCAATAAAAAAGGAAATTAAAGTCCTTTAATCTTTCTTTTGGCCCTAAAATAGGTCAGTTGAGGAATTCAACAAAAGCCATGTTGAGAATGCTCATAATGTCCCCTATATGTTCAACACAGAAGCGGGTAAAGTGAATGACAGCTTGTCATTTGATTCAAGTTTCTAGTCCTACAAGGGGCGGCCATAAAGTATCAAATCTGCGATTATCTTGTCAAATATGAATTTAACACCCTGTAAACAGACGTTTTGTATGATTTCACTCAGCAACCATTTCTTGAGTGACACTTATTTTCTTCTTTTTTGCAAATGAACAGGATTCATGAAAAATCCAGATTTTTTGTTGACTAGGTGGCTGCAATATGCAAGAATGAGGATCATTTATCTTTGGTAAGAAATCTGTAGCCTTTAATTCTCTAAAATATAAAACAACAAAACCCAAAGATGCTGAATAGAAAACCGATTTTACAAAGAAAAAATGGTTAGAAATTATTTGCCGAATTTGGTCAGATTGTGTTAAGGTTTAGACGTTTAGCTTTGTTTCCAGCTTTGGTCTAAGCAGTAGATTGCTTTTCACCAGATGGTTATATTCCCTCGTGCAGCTTCATGAAGTGGATGATAACACAGGCAAGAGCAAGAAAATTTTGTCTAACATGTTAAGAAGGATGAACTGAAACAAGTGGATTTTAGGCACCATTGTTGTGGTCCTGATTTTTGCTATAATATGGATTTTGTACTTCAAACTTTCTTATTAGCCAATGCCAGATCTTTCTCCTTTGGTCACGAGACATGGTCCATTATCAAGTTTCTATTACAAGTAAATTGAGTGGTAATATAATGAGCGTAATAGCAGTGATAGAATGACTCCTTTAGAAAATGACAAACTGCAAGTATGTTTTGTCCCCTTGTTTTCTCGATGTGCAAAATAATGAAATTATTAATACTTGTGTTACTAAACTCTAACTGAATTAAACAGTTTGACCAATAAATCAATCAAATAACTAGACTGGACAAAATCAGATGGATCAAATCAAAAGGTCATTTTGAATTTATTTAAATTACAAACCAAGTTAAACCAGACTAACTCGTTGTACTAGACGGTTCAACCAATGAGCTAACTAAATAATGAATCTGAAAAACGGATGGGAATGAACAGACGTTATCTATTTGAATTTGCTCTGACCCGATACCCATTTTCTGACCTGAAATTTTGCAAAATAAAGAAAGTATTTAAACATCAGCTCCATCGGTGAGTATGAAACCCTAGTCTTAAGAAAGAATTCCTACAATGTCAACCAGGATCTTTAATATCGCGTTTAGTGGAAATCCTCTCAATATGGATAAAATGCCATGATCATTACAGAGTCTCCCCTCTTATTATCATCATCAAAGCAACCTTCACTGCCTCCTACTGCAGTAGCCAACTACACCTCCACTATCATTACTGCTGCCACATGCTCTCCAATCTCATCAGAATTTCAGTCATTGCTGCCCCCTATAGTCACTGATAAATATTGTGATTTTTTCACGACCCATTTAGACTATAGCAGTAAGAGAAAAATGTTGCCTTGAAATAAGGCTACGTTGCCTTCAAATAACAGTAGCAATCACCATATTTTCCCACATCATGTAAAGAATTCAAAACTCAACTTACATTGTTGAATAAAAACATATGATCTTAAGACCTAACTCTTCCTTAATTTGACAGTTTAATAACTTCTAACAACAAAGGCTATGTTTAGATAAAAGTTGGAAAAGTACTTTTGCAAATTTCAATACATGTTTTAAATTCCAATACACAAAATGAAGAAGGAAGAAATTGTTGTTTTGATAGTAAAAGTACTTTTGAGTTCTTCTCACTGTAAATGCACCAAAAGACAGTAATAGGTTCAGATGAGATTGTTAACACTGAAAAGTGATCGATTACACAACTCAAGAATACATAACTAGTTGTTTTATGTGATGATTTTCTGCTCTGTGCGGTTATGAAGGCTGCACACTTGCAGTGAATATGACAGTGCTCCAAAAGAGCATTGCTATTGCCAAATATGAAGTCCATACTTCCTTTAATGTAACAATTTTTCAAATATTGTTTACCGTAATGTAAGAACAGTGTGACCTGCAACATAAACATTGAAGAAATTTATCCACTTGGTAACTTCCATTGAATGTCCTCAATGAAACAGAATCTGGCAGTCAGCCAATCATTGCCCCGAGATAATTGCAGCATCATTCTTTTCAAGACCACTGTAACATCCTAAAAGTTATAGAATAATTATCTAGTTAAAAAAAATTATAATAATAATAAGTTGTATAATTATTCAAAAACAAAAGTGGTTTATATAAAGGTTGTATATTATTTAACAAATATAAAATAATGATAATAAAAGAAAAGATAAATTTAGATAAAATAATTGAAAGGATATAAGTTTAAAAAACAAAAATAAAGATAAATAAATATTTAGTCAATCTTTTAAAACAAACTTCGTAAAACTAATCTTAAATCACACTTATAAAAGGATGGACAGTTTTCTTTTAGAATCACAGAGACGGTTCTTCTGGACAAATAGAAAGATAGTGGACTGCCAACAGTTAAGGAAGAGGTAGAAATAAAGGAACTTTTTATGCGAATAATAAAGAGTCAAATAATACTAAGAGGTGAGTAAAACAATCTTTTTCTAAACTTTCATGGTATATTTTTTTGGAAATGGATTGTTATATTTTTAGATCATTGTTACCTTGGATGACACAAACAAATTATATTGAGCATTATGCATTGATTCTTGGTGTATGTATATATATATTGTCAAATGTGGTAGCATGGTTATTATATTTGCTAATTTCTTATACATAAAGTGAAGATGCTAGAGACAAGATTGGTATTACGTTGATTCCTACACGAAACGGTTTCGGGTTCGACATATTTACTGCATATAATACATGAAGATTTTATTAATTGCTTTTGGAATTTAAAAAACAAACTATAAAATTAAGTCTTTCATACACAATACGTAGGGTCCATCATTTGAAGTTACTAAGATTGTATGAAATATTTTATTATATATATGTTTCAATTATGGTCTTTCTCTTACTAATGTTCATGGTCACAATTGAATTTTTTTAATTAAGTTGTATTGAATTATGCATTAATTTTTCTTGTTGTCAATTAAAATTTTTTATGTAGTAGTATTACTTCAGAACTTGACATTCTGGTCCTATATATATAAATAATATTTTTTTTATCGTTAAATTAAATTTGTGATGTTATAGAATTTATAGAATGAATAATAGAAATTATTATTAAGAAATTTGAGATACCTCAATCTGAGATAAAGATGAGTTATATAAATACTTCAATCTATGATGTGAAAATATATTAGATACCTTCATCTAGGATGAAAAAAATATTTTGAATACCTCCATTAATAATGAGAAAAACAGTGGGATGTCATTATATAAATATGAACTTATACACCACTTTAAACAATTTGAGATTCACACTAATTTGAAAATCAAGAATTAATTTAGGAGATTTAAAAATCTTTGAATAATGTTGTGAAATTAATTATATAAAAATCAAATTATTAACGTATTTAAATGCATAGAAGTGTTAATATTATTTTGTATGTGAATAATTTGTGTTTGTTTAATTTATTATTATAAGGATATATATTGTTTTATTTTATTTTAAAAAATAGCAGGTACCACAGTTGAATTTTTCCAGTTGTCGTGCTGGTTAGGAACAACATTATTGCAAACCTTTTGAGAATTTGTTTTATTCACTAGAATTATTATCTCATTAAAAATGTTAGTTTTCATAAAATAAGGAAGTTGATAAAACAAAGAATACTTAAAATTTTAGTTTTTCCTTATTAGTTAGATTTCTATTAACTTACAAATTTAGAATAAGAGACTAGATATGATCATTTTATTTTACTTTTATTATTATTATTTTTTTAGATGCCCTAAGAATAATGTTTGATTTATGTAAAAACTTATTTATTTTGACCTTATTTATAGTATTTAAAGTATTTTAGAATTATCTATTTATTTATTTTTTATATATTTTATTACGGATTGTTATTATAACAAATAACATTATAGCTAGAAAAGTGACAATCATAACTTACACAATAACACATCTTTCAAAGTGAGCCATGGACCTACCTGCCATCCAAGGAACCTGCAATTGTAGAAGGCACATCCACCTGCTGTTCTAATTGCAACTGCTTTGCCCTAAACCCTGCCGGAAAGAGACGGGAAAAGAAGCAGCACTATATAAGGTCTTTCACAGTTTCTGCCTGTAAATATATTTTGTCTCCGTCATGTTTTTTTTTTTTTTTTTTATTGATAAAGGGTCTATCGGCCAAGCAACAAAAAACACTGACAACAGAACCAAGTAGCTGAAGCATCAGCTAACAGAGGAAGATAAAGGAAGACAGGAATACTATCAAAAAGTTTAATCCCCGTCTTTGGACATGCCATGTCTGGCTAAAGCATCCGCTGGAGAGTTTGCTTCCCAAGACATGTGACAGCACTTAAAATTCAGAGTTGTTTCCAAGTTGGTAGAAATGTCCCTGAACAGAGGGTAGCAAGGGTGGCAGATATGCACTCCAGAATTCATCATATTAATGGCTATGGCTGAATGCCATTCAATGCTCAGCTTAGAAAACCCTCTAGACAGAGCCAAGTTAATGTCGATAAGAATTGCCCAAAGCTCCTCTTTGACAATCAAACATTGACCCAAGTTACAAGCAAAGGAACATACAAACTCCCCACTTTAGTTCCCTTTGTAGAAACCTTTAAGTTGAAGAACAAATCTGATCAAAATCATATACGTGCCCCTGATGTATGCCATAATAAGATCACAAAATGTGAATGATAGCTCTTCTGTCACTAGGCCTTGATAAAAACTTTCAACAATCAGCAGCCCGATATTGTTATTTTGTCATTACTACTAATTACAGTATCTATGGTTAGACCTTGTTCCTCCATAGAAAATACATTCACACTGTAATGGCCCAAACTTAGAAACACATAATGAGAAATGGTATATGCACATTGCTCTAGGGTCAGATACCAGCTTCTGCTTGTTTAATCCATTATAGAACAAAACCATCAACTTTCATTTGCAAGAACAATTTCAAACTTGATGCTTCGTGAGATAAATGCCAATGGCTCAACAGAAAATGGAAGAGAGAGACTCCAAGAAATCCTCATTCTACTTGCCAATTTGCTGCTTCGTATCAACATTATAGCAGAAAAAATCAGAAATATAGAGGATTCCATGAGAACAACTCTACAGCCTGCAGTGCCAAGGGCATCACCATTGCCATGCATGAGGATTGCTGCAGATGAACACCTAAATTTCATCCTTCCACCCAACTACAACCAGGATTTTTCCTTGCTCCACTAGCAAGCATGGCTTGCCTCATCTCATTGGCTTCTACAGTCTGACCTGCAGCAACATAGATATCACGCAGGAGTATATAGTATCCCCCTTCATCTGGTTTCAACTCCAACAACCTTTGTATAACCTTTTCCCCCATTTCAACATCACCATGAATTCTGCAGGCTCCAAGCAGAGCTCCCCAAACAGCATCATTGCATGGAATTGGAATATTTGTAAGCAAATCATAAGTCTCCTGTAATCGCCCTGCTCGCCCCAACATATCTACCACAGCTCCATAATGCTCAATCCTAGGTTCAACTCCATATTCCCTGTCCATGCTCTCAAACAATCTAATTCCCTCATCTACCAACCCCTTATGAGCATATGCAACCAGAAGCGCCAGAAGTGTCACCGAATCAGGTGCAACCCCAGAACAAATCATCCATTCAAATAACCTAAACGCCTCATCAGCATTCCCATGGTTTGCACACACAGTCATCATCGTGTTCCACGTGATCAAACTCCTCCTTGTCATCCCATGAAACACATACCATGCCTCTTCCAAGCACCCACACTTCCCATACATGTTAATGAGCGCATTGCAAAGTGCAACCATCCACCCAAACCCATTTTCCTCCACAAACCGGTGAACCATCCTCCCTGTCTCTATGTCTCCCAAACTCGTGCAAGCCGAGACCACGCTCACCATGGTAACCTCATCTGGCCACACCTCAGCACGCCTCATCTCCCCAAACAACTCCAGAGCCTCTCTAGGCCGCTTCGCCTGAGAATACGCTCTCAACATGACAGTCCACGAAACCACATCCCTCTGGGGCATTTCATCAAACACCCTCCTTGCAACGTCCAACTCACCAGCCTTTACGTGTGCCACAAGCAACCCCGACCAGGACACAACATCAACCTCCAAACCCAGTTGCAAAACATCCTCAAAAACCCTTCTTGCCAAAAGGGTCATTCCCCTATGGGCATACAAGTGTATCAACCCGTTCTGGACGTGCAAGTGGCGGCAAAACCCGAACTTCAAAACGGCACCATGTACGTCGTTGTGGTGGATCACAGGGGTGGTTCTTGAGCGTGACTTGAGCAAGAAAGTAAATGAGAACTGATCCGGGGCGATGTCATGTTGCCTCATGAGGTTGAAGAAGTGGGAAGAAATGAAAGGGGTTGTGGAATGGGAGTGGGCGCGTATGAGGGTGTTGTAGAAGAAGGTAGTTCGGCGGGGCATTTGGTCGAACATGCGATGGGCGTAACGTAAGTCACCTAGTGGAGACACGGCAGCGAAACGGAAGAGCTTGCCGAGAACCACCGTGTGGTCGTGGAGGCGCGTGCGAAACGCGTGGGCGTGGAGGAGCTTCAGGTCGCGCATGCACGTGCACCTCTCTACCACGTGGGCGAGGTTGGACGCAACAGTGGTGGTTCCCATTGTTGCAGCAATGCAACACATAACACTCACTATTACTCAGATACCAACATGGTAACGGTTGACACAAGGAGATTATAATGACCTTTTGTCAGTGTTCCATTGAAAAGAAAGTTTGATTGCAACATAACAATGTCAAATGCAAATGCAAAGTAAAAGCTGGTATAGAGAAGGTACGGGAGAATACGTAATTTAAAAATAAAAAATATTTGTACAAATATTTTTATATAACTTTTTTTTCCATAGATAAGAAAAAAAATGTGAATAATTTCAACCGCTCATTCTATTTGCTGATTTGCTGCCTTGGATCAACAATATAGTGGCAAAAATCACAAGTATAGAGAACTCCATGCAATGCTTTTAAAATCCAAATGGGGGTACCAACCAGTAAAGAAATTGGTTTAAGGTTTAATAATAAAATTTGTGATTAAGTTGATATTAATTAAATAATATCAAAAATAATTTTATAATATTAAAATTAAAAATAAAACATTATTTGTAAGCTTTTAATGCTTAAAGTAGATATGAAAGTCTAAATTAAATGCATTATAATATATAATTTAAGTTTCAACAATATATAATTTCTTTTAATGATAAGCTTACGTCTGAAATAGAAAAGAAAATAAAAAAATCATTCGTTAATTTATTTTCTGACAAGTTTTTCTCAGGTCCGATTCTATAATTTATTTGTACCGAACATCAGGCAAGTTCATTGATTTTCCCATTCGACTAGTCGATTCAGTCTGCTTAAGGCTAATCCTGGGTTATGTAGAAATTAAGGTTAATCCAATTGTATACATTTTAGACAGTACAGACTTAAAATTAAATTAGAAACTGAGTTATGTAAAAAGTTTTAAAAGAATGCTTAATATGGCCCATCTGAAGCTTAAAAAATCTGGAAAGAAAAGCTGAAATATACTAATTACACATCATCAATATAATCAATAATTGCCAGCAATTTCTAATTATCATTATAAATTATTATAAAAGAAACATGATCAAAATCATTTTATTTTATATGGATACATTAGGAACAACCAATCAAGTGGGAAAAAGAACCAAGCTAACCAAAAGAATCAAATTCATCTTAGATGAGCTTCTTCTTCTCAAAGAATGTCTTCAAATGCCATAGTTGCAAACCAGCCACAGACAAGCAAACCAAAATAGAAAGCAAACTGAAGATAAACATCTTGGCGTTAGTCTCGTCGTTAAGATCTTGCATCGCTATCTCCCTATATCAGCCACATGAAGTAAATGTCATCAAAATTCAGCAAAAAAACTATCCTCAAAATGAATATAAAAGATTGGTCTCCAATAGCAAGCGTGACTGTGTGAAATCGAACCTTACAAAGATTAAACATAAAATAGGAGTCTGAAATCTATCAGTTACAGCCTTCCCTCCTTGGCTTGTTGCCACATTTATGACCGTCACAGAACATTAAGTAAAGAAGGTGGGTCATAAAGGTGGAGCACAGGAGAGAAGGATGTTTGTAGCATAAAAAAAGGAAATTTTCTGATGAACACCATTCTGTTATGGCCATGGCGAACAAAAAAAACTTATGTAACAGATTTTCTCTTGAACCTTTCTTATTTCTGTTTTATTGGTTGGGTGAAAGGGTTAATGTTTAATAGGTTAAGTGATTTCATCCATTTCACTCTTTAGGGTATAATAAGACAATTAATGGAATACAGTTTTGCATGACAACATGGATCAGATCACTCTTGAACAGTATAAACACTTGGCAATAGTTGATACAAGGCATACAGAGAGATCCGTCTCTGAAAACTATTCCAATTTCCTCTGAGCCAACAACAATATGTTCCATATGGAGTATTTTGCATTTAGAAATCAGCCTAGTAAAACCCAGTTCCCATCAGATCAAATGGAGAAACATTGTTTGCTAAATCAAAGACACCAACGGCACCAGTAAACTTGTAGGCAGAAACCATGAATTTATACCTTTCACGAAGATCAAATATCTCATCGTGGATAGATGAGACAACATGATTCAACTTCTTCAGCTCCAATTCCATTACCTAAGATGTCAAGAAACAGAACTTTAGCAAACACACAAGGCCATACAATTAGATCGATAAATCAGACATCCCTTTACCTTACAAAAGTAAGTTGAAGTTTTAGAATTAGCTTACTTATTCACGTTTATTAACGTCAATCATGAAAAATCTTTCAGGTGTTAGACAGGAAATATAACAATGTCAGACTGGAATGGGTAATCACACTAAAATACATTTAACTGGTCATACTAATGTGCTTCGATGTCTTCAGAAAGAAAGTTACACGTTCATACATAAAGAATAGGCTAGCTGAAGTAAAAATTTGGATCCTTAACAACGATGTGACATTAAATCTGAGTAAATGACCTATATCCTTTCTCTTACACAATCTGCTAGCTCCATGTTTTCCCTCTCCCTTTCGTGCAACCTAAATTATTCTCAGAAGTTCCATCCACTTGGCCTTCTAAGCAAATATAATGCGTAATTATATCGTAGAAAAAGTGAACAAAAAATTAAAATTTTAAAAGAGGAACTAGGTAAACAAAAAACAATGTGATATTCGCCTTATCTGCAATTGATTGATTACACCTACAAGTTGGCAATCCAATTTACTAGAGAAAAACTTAATAGCACATTAATGAGCTTGGCAAAATATAGCTGATAAATTCAAAAAGATATTATAGCTAGCAATTAAAATTCAGGTGACTGTCAAGCAGAATCTACCTATGTTCAAGTTCAAACAATTTAATTCATGTATAATATAATTTGTTATTTTTGTTGGCATTGACTAAACAAGATGAACAGAAATGCAAGATATGTATCAAAGTAACAAATACTTATAATTTAATCTGTAGATGCAAAATCCAAAATATGTAGATGCAAAAATCCAAAATAAAGTCAACACAACCACAAAATTATGAAAGTACATTTAAAAAAATAATAAAGGAGATGCTCTATTGAAACAAGAAACAGAAATTCGGAAGCTACCTAAGCTCAGTTTGGATAAACGTCTTAGCTGATACTTGTAAGAGGGAAAAAAAATTATAGGTAAAATCAATCAAACTTCTCTCATAAGTTAAAATCAATTTATATGCCTAAATTTTGTAGAAGTTTCTCATCCAACTTCTCTAAAAGTTAAAGTGCATAACTTGATTTTAAATTTTTTCTCTATCTATAAGTGCTTGGAAGTTTATCAAAATTGAACCCTAGTCATACATTATATCCCTTCACACTTGAATTAAAAATTCAATCCAAAATTCAAGGTAATTCCATGCTTAAGAAGTATGAATTTATAAATAATTCATAGTAACTCATCTCCGCATCTTCAAACCAAGACAAAGAAATTCTTTTTATATGCATTCCTGATACAATGAAATGACAGAAGCATTGAATATCAAGCATTCAATATAAAAATGCCAAATAAACATCATTTAGTTTAATCATTCATAGCTTGAAAGAACTAATTATGGTGAATTGTAAAGACTCCAAAATGCTCCCCCTGCAGTACCAATCATACACATCAATTCTGTTTGAAGAAACATTAATAGTACTACCGAGACTTACTTCAATCTGTCCTTTCTTGGCAACTTTAGACCAGTCCTTCGCAGCAACCCCACTTCTCCAAACAAAATCAACGATAACAGTTACCGCGGGGTTGTGATCCGATACTGAAAAACAAGCAGTGTAATCGCCATCCTCAGCTGCAGTAAATGCAAAATCACCCGAATACACATCATCCGCATAGTGATAACCGTTCCCATAAGGCGAACGCACCTGGCAACTAACCAAATTATACAAATCCAAGAATATATGCCAAAAAGTGTGAGACATTTGAAATTCAGAAACTCAAAAGACAAAACCAAAATAAAATATTAAGAAATCGTATAACAGGTAGACACCAACTAACCCGTTCTCATACATTTTCTACCTTAAAAGACTTGAAAAAAAAGACACATTTTCAGGGTATTTCTTAACACTAAAAGGCTTAAATATGTTTAGTGCTTATAAAATAAACGAATTTTAATTTTAATCTCTGAAATTTTTATTTTTTTTTTTCATCATCATCTCTAAAACATCTTAAAGTTGATAAATAATATTTTTAGAAATTTTTTTAAGGGTGTTATATGCTGTTAACGGTACCTCTGGTGGTTGTCACCTTAGATGATCAATTGAGCTTTCCTTAAACAGTTAGACAAAAAAGAATGATTTCATAATTTTTTAGAGATGAAAATCAACGAAATATTTTTCAATGCCAAAAATGAAAGCTCATTCGTTTTACATGTAGTAGAATCATATTTAAAGTCTAGGAGAAAATACTTGCACAAAAAAAGAATCCCAATTTCGAAAATTGAAACTGAAAAGGTCTGATTCAAAACGATTGAATCGTGATGAGCATACCCTGACAGTGATTTTGTGAGAATCATGGTTGGGATTAACGACGTGGTAATTGCCGACGGTGATGACGTTGCTCTTCATATCCTCGGAAATGCATTTGGGATGACTGGGTTTCAGCTCGAACTGCATTGAATTCGCAATGCTACACATCAATGCAGGGACGAGAAGAAGCAGAATAAGCTGAAGATTGGACATTATAGGAATGGAATTTTCTCAATCTGGGATTTGACTTTTGAGGGTAAACAAAATATAATTGTTTTTGGGTTTGTATGAGAATGAACAAGTCAAGGAGAGGAATCAAAACGACAAGCAACGAGAGCTGCGACGAACTCAAAACGGAGAAATGCATAACTAACGGTTAACTACCAACTATAAGATTTTTTTTTATTTTATTTTATTTTATTTTATTATTATTATTACAAACGAGATATATTAGTTGAGAATAGTTGTTATTTTAATAATGTGAAAATTTTAACTTTGTGTTAGATGAGTAAGATTAAAAGTTAATATTTAATAGTTATATGATTAGTTAAAATATATATGAATTATTTAAATTTTAACTTTTTAAATTAAATTTAATAATTTTTATTTCTTACAATAAAAAAAAAATGTTTGTATATCCTTCCAATACAAACTTCTGACTTGCCTTAACTTTCAAGAAGAAAATTTCTTCTCTAAACTTGTTCGTTTAACATAGGAAAAAGTTCTCTAAAAAAAACATAGGAAAAAGGAGAAAAATTACTTCCCCTTATAGAAATAGATTGGTAATACTATAATTATATCCTCCAAAAGTAATTTATCTTTATCCTCTTGCTATATATTATAAAAAAAATATTTAATATTTTTTTTCTGATAAATAAAAGGATTAGTAAAAATATTCGAAATTATTCACAAAATATTTTTACTGTTAAATCTTGATTTTTTTATAATCTATTAAATCTTTATTATAGTACATAAATTCTTAATTTTTTAAAATATGCGTTTAATGGTGTTTGTTTATTAAATTCAGTTTTTTTATAAAATTTTACGGATGATTGAATCAATCAAAATATTGGTTTAAAATTTAATAATTCAATTAGATCAAATTGTGATTAAATTGATATTAATTAAATAATAATAATTAAATAGTATATAAAATAATATTAAATAAATATAATATTATAATTTTATAACACTAAAAACAAAAACAAAAACATAATTTTATATGTTTTAACATTTAAAATAAAACAAAAGATAAAGCGAAAGAACAATAAATTTTAGTTATTAAATTAATTTATTTCAATAGATTATATGATATATCCTACACAGCTGATTATTTCTCCTCAACGTTCTTCCAAACCCAGACAACAATTCACCACTGTCAAAAAACCACGAAGGCCTTGCAAATACGACGTCGTTGGTTGTGTTGGAGAGAATATATGACGGAGACACGACGACAATGGAGATGGAGTGGCGAGGGAGGAGCAAAGAAGAAGAAGGAGTGAATGGTGACTGAGAGGCAATGGTGACGAAGACACAACGATGACAAAGATGCGATGGTGAATGAATGGGAGAGAGAAGAAGAATGAATGGGAGAGAGAAAAAAATAAAAAAATAGTGAAGCGTTGCCGAAAATTCTCTCGACGGCGATGCATGGCGAAGAAGTGACACAAGTGAAAAAGGAGTAAACATTAGTTTCAGAGAGTCATGATAAAATACTGGACCATTTCATTAATCTAAAATCAAATACCACTTCAAACACTCCTGCACCATAAAAGCTGTCTTAAATAAATATAAAAAAATTAAATCCAAATGTCATAATATTTAAATTTATATTTTAACAAAATAAAATAATATCATTAATAATAACAAGTTTACATATATATATATATATATATATAATAAAACATCATCTTATATAATTTTAATCTTTAAAATAAATATAAAAATTTAAGTTCAGTAGGTATCATAATATTTAAATTTATATTTTAATAAAATACAATAATATCATTAACAATAACTAATTTACATATTAAAATAAAAATAAAATGATAAATTAATATAATATAAAATTATAAAAATTAAGATATGAAAATATAAATTAATATAAATGACTAAATTATATGTATTGTAAAAGAATTAATGATAATTAATAAAATAGTTTATATCAATTTAAAAGTCTTATTAAACATGTATTTTTATTTATTTTTAAAATATTAAACTAAAATTAAAATTAAAAAATTACTAATTCTTCATACCAATTTTATATCAATTTTCATTGATTTTTAATCGATTAAACCAATTTTTAGTTAGTTTTCACATATTTGAAAACAATCAATTTTTCGAGTTACCAGACAAATCATCAAGCCAGATCTTAATCAAGTTTATCAAAATTGACAATATGGTTCATTTCAAAAAAAATTTCATAAGTCATGTTATTTTAAAAGTATTTTTGTAATTGTCTAAAATCATATTTTTTATCAATTTTAACTCGAGTTGTTTTTAGTCAACTTCAATTGAAGTTATTTTCAACTGACCTCAACCAAACTTATTTCAATTAACCTCAACTAAAGCTATCTATTGTCCACATTGATCAAAACATTTTTTTACTAATTTTAATTGCAATATTTTAAATCAGCTTAGACTTAGGTTATTTTTGGTCGACCTTAGTCAAGCTTATATTTCAATCTATCTTGACCAAGCTTACTTTTAGTTGATCTTGGCTAAAGTATTATTACTCAATTTTAGATAAGGCATTTTGAGCTAGCCTCACCCAATAATTTTTTGGTAAACCTTGATTAAGCCTATTTTATGTCAAACCTCGACTAAAGCATAATCAATTGACTTCAACAATGGCATTTTTAATCAACCTTAGTTGAAACTATTTTCAACTAATCTCAATTGTGGTTATTCTTAGTCAATATTGGTCAAACCTATTTTTAGTTGATCTTGACTAAAGTATTATCAATTGATTTTAGCGAGGGCATTTACAATTAATTTCACTAGAGTCTATTTTTTATCGATCCTAGTTAGGATATTTTTAGCTTACCTCAAATAGGGTTAGACTCAGTCAAGACTATTTTCGATCAATCTCAATCAGGACATTTTTAGCTCAACCTCAGTTGATGAAATTTTTTATTAAGATATTTTTGGCTTAGCCTTAATTAGGATAATTTTGGTTCATCTTTGATCAAGACTATTTTTTATTGACCTTGACTTGAGTATTAAAAAATGTAGGTCGAAATATTAAAATTTAAGGCTCATGGTTTAATCCTAATCCAATCAAATTTTGACCTAATTTTTCTTTATAGGGATCTTTTGACCATGACCCACATAGGTTAAGGCCAAGTCTTAAAGGTTGGGTCAAATTAATAATTATAATTATAATAAACATTTATTCCACTTCAAGATAGATTGGAGTGAAAATATGAGAGAGAAGAGAGATAGAAAGAAAAAGTAAAAAAAGAAAAGATAGATGTGATAAAAAGATGTGATAAAAAATAAAGAGAGATAAAAAAAATAAAAAAAAATAAAAGTAGGTATGTGATTATAATCTTTATTTATATTTATATGATTGGCTTGAGAATAATTCCATAAATAAGATGGAACTTGGATAAATAATTTAAGAAAATGAAAAAGGATGGTTCAAATGAAGTAAGCAAATAGTTTAATGCAACAATGGCCCCGGAAAGAGCTTTAATTTGAAAAGAATTCCATAGAGGAAACACACCAAAATTGAGAATGAAAGTAAGACGGAGGCGAAAAGCAGAAGTAAGAAAGTAGAATGGGTTTAAAAAAGGGCCCATTTATTGACTAAACGACATGATATAGTGGCCCAAAACTTTGGAAGATGCTTGTGATTGAAAAACAATCATGGGGAATGTAAATGGCAGGTTGATACAATTTAAGGAGATATGAGACTTTAAAAAATTGATTATTAATAAAAAAAATATGTTTAAAAGAGTGTTTTAAAAAATATATTATTAATATTTTTAATTAATTTTAGATATTTTAAATTAGTAACTATTATCTTTATTTTTAAATATAAAATACATTTTTAAAATTTATTTATTCTTTTATAAGATTTTTTAAAAATTATATTATATAATGCTTATTTTTTATTAATTTTTTTAATTACTTTACAATAAATATTATTAATTAATAATTTAATTAAACTAAAATATATTTAATTAAATATAGAGTAATTAAGTAGAAAAATGAAATGATAAGTATTAATAATTTTAAATATAAAGGTCTTGCTAACCAGAATTAAAAGAGTAAAATTTTTATTGAAAATTATATAAAAATATATTTAAAAATTATAAAAAAATATTTTAAGGTATTTCAATAAAAAAATAATTTACTTTTTTAATCAGTTTCTTTAGACATTGTTTAACATTTGTCTGAGTGTAATTTTAAATAATAAATACAAATTACTAAAAAATTTAATTTAATCAATTTTAAAAAAAATATGAATTAATTAAAAGTATCTTACATTTATAGTTAGAGATAGTATTAAGTTTTCTAATATAAATATTTTTTTATCCTTAAATCAACTGTGCAAATTAACTAATTTTAGAGAAATATATTAGTTATAACAAATATTACATTAAAAAATAAATTAGTTTTTCATTATGCATTTATATTGACATTATATGTCATAAGCATATTAAAAATAGCATAATATAAACTGAAATTAATTTTTAAAATAAAATATTTTAAGTTACACAAATTATATATTTGAAAGAAAATATAATAGTATAACACAGAATCATTTTTTAAAAAAAGGATAATGGGTTATTTTATTCTACGTATCATATGAGTTATTTGAAGTTATACAATTGACTTGTATCAATTATTTAGAAAAAAAAGTAATGATTTTTTTTTAAACAATATTTTCAACTAATAATTTGATTTTAACTTAATTATTTTTATACTTTAAATTCCAGTATTGTTTATAAAAATAAAATATTATGAAAACAAAAATTTATTTTTGTTTGAAATATGATTGTAAAATAATTGAATTATTTTATCATTTCAAATTTCAAAATTAAAATTTTAAATTTAATTATGATAATAAATATAATATGATATTTTGAATTGTTTAAACAACTAATAGTAATAGAAAATTCATTTAAAATTATATATCATTTGCAATACTTAAATTTACAGTTTTGTTATACTCAATATTTTAATGATATGAAAAATTTTCATATTCATTTTTAATTTATTATGTTGTAGAATGAACATATCACACATAAATATTTTAGAAATAATTTAAATAATTTTCCATTAAATGTAAAACTATTTTTGTTATTAAATATTTTAACAATTTTTTTTAGTTTTAATATTTCTATGGTATTGAACTGATAGACTTGCTTAAAATTGTATAAATATTTATATTATATGAAATTAATATAAAATTAAGGTGCATAATAATTTTTAATAATTGAAATCACCACTACTTGAAAAAATGGATCCAGTGATTTCATCACAAAACTAGTAAATGGATCAAATGGTTGACCAAGTTAATAAATAATATTAGATAATTAAAATATTAGTGAAAAAACGGTTTAATAGAAGGAAAAAATAATTTTTATTTTAAATTTAACTAAAAAAAACTTTTAAACTGATAAAAACTCGATAGTATAACACGGTGAGTAAAATTACATATCAAAAAGTGTTTTATAAATAACATAAGATTAAATAAAAAAAAATTAGTAAAAATTTACTAATATAACAATCATAAATTTATATTGTCAAAAAAAGTGAGAGATCAAAGATTAATAAACTTAATTTATAATTAACATTATAAACGGACTTAAGTATTGTTTAGGTGCAGACTTAATGTTCAATAGGTGTATACTAAACTAATAAATAGTAAAGTTCTTGAACGAGGATTTGTATATATCAAAATATCTTATAAAAAAAAGCGAAGAAATACTATTTCCGAGTTTAGTAATACTACTTCAAAGCCAGATTCTCAAAATATGGAGAAATAAAAAAATGTACGAAATAAAAAATATTTCAAAAACGTGTTATAAGTATAATATATTTTTTATCTGTTATAAAAATAATATTAATAGATATATTTATAACTTTGTTTTAAATAACTTAAAACATAACAAGTTAATAATATAGATAAACATGCATAAAAGCAAGGGCATGTTAAATGTTTTAAAGACTGTTTGATATCAGGGAAGATTTCTTGCTCCAAGAAACTGAAGAATATAAGTGCAGGTGGGGCATTTCTATAGATGCTATAGCACTATGTATGTTGTATGACATATATTGTCACTTCTGCATAATAAATTTCAAGAAATTTTTTTGGTATAATGTTGTATATTACAAAAGTAATGATTATTTAACTATGTGATAAGATTATTAATAGCAGGGCGAAATATGTTTGGAGATCTTCTGGCATGGATAAGGAGCACAATTTTGATGTCATAACATGGCTTCGAACTCAGCTTAGGCGTCACTATGGTGTCCATGCCAGTTCACGTCTGGCCCAGATAATGCAGAAATCTTTTATGACAATGTTTGGTCTAATTGGAACACTATAAATCAGATTCAAACTATTTATGTTGTTCTTTCACCCCCCCAAGACAAAGCGCAGCAGAGATCAACTCACAAGCATGTTTCATGGATGGCACAAGATGATTACATGAAGATAAATACAAATGGAATGAGTAACCCAGGTCTCTTCAGTTTTGGAAGTGTTTTAAGAGATTCTACAGGTTTCTCAGGATTCTGTAGATATACAACTAACATCAATGCAGAGTTTATTGGAATTTTGAAGGGTTAAATATGTCTTCAATTTTATTTTATTTTGATTTTGATTTTAAATCTTTTATAAATTTTATTACTTCTAGTCTTTAAAAATATTATTTTTTTTAATCTTTAATATGTAAAAAAAAATTATTTAAGTTTTTAACAACTTTAAACTGTACAAAATTTATAACAGTTTAATTTGTGATATTTTTAGTAGTTCCAGATAATTTGATATTAGGAATTTTATTTTATTTATTTTATTTTTTTTATGATTATAATTTACTAAAATATTTAATACAATTAATAATTGCATAAAAATTAAAAGTAAACTTTGTTTAGTGTAAATTTTGTTCTTTATATAATCACTTAACAATAAAAATTAATATAAAAAATTAAAAACATAACATAATAATTTATACGAGACTAAAAATAATAAAAAAACTTATAAAAAATTAAAAATTAAAATTAAAATAAAATAAAAGATAAAAATATATTTATCCAATTTTAAAAAGTTGATCAGTTAACTTGGGAAGCAGGATTCAGGAAGATAATTTGTGATAGGGGTTCTGTGACAGGTCTTGATATGATAACTGGAGGTTATTTCACTTGTCATGCGTACGCTTCGGTGTTAAATCATTGCAGCAAGAACAAATGGAAATTGGCATGTTGATATATATATATATATATATATAATGTTCTGTGTTGCTCATCAAGCCAAACATAATTACAGCTACAGACTTTCACAAGTCTCATAATAATAACCACACAACTTCAGTTACTGATACATCAGGAAAATACAAATATACATGAATATGATTACAACATGTTCCTATAACAAACCGCATAGACCATCCCTAAGTATAAATGATAATAAAAAAAAATGAAAACAAAATAGAGGAAAAAAAGAGAGAGAAGGTAAAATTGTGTCAAACTCTGACAAAAGAACATGGGAAATATCTTGGATATAACAATATCAATATTTGGAAAGTTGGTAACTTAAATTATTCTTTTATTGATCATCCACACGTGAGACAGAAAAAAAAAAAAAAAACAGTACATTGAGAGAGAAAAACAAGGATTCTTAGCTAGTGGTTTATAATGTGTGTGGATAAGAGAGAAAAGAATAAGAGGTGAGTGCATATGTTAGCGCCTTAGCGGAAAAAGACTTTCTTAAAAGGTTGACACGTGTAGTTGGGAGGACAAAATAGTAAATATGGTAGGAGTAATAATATGTCCGTACCGTGAGATCTGCTGTCAGGTAATTTGTATTGAATGAAACTTTGATGGTTTGTGTTCCATTGAAGTCAAAAGATTGCTTGAATTTGAAGAAATGGACAAAGGCTCATACTATTTGTAGGGTCTAATGTTGTGTCAAATGCCAAGACTGGCTTCTATCAGATATCCTTCGACGTTTTGTTGAGCAATAAAAAATCTGTGTTTATCTTTTCTGTTTACTATTATGATAATCTATTACGATAGCATGACATGAAATTGAATTACAAACTTTTCTTTTTTTTTTACTAACTATAAAAAATATTTATTGTTTATTTTATTTCTTAAACAAACGTCAACATTGTTTACAAGATGTCTCACCATAAAAGCATTAGGTCAATCACATTTCTCAACTAAGTGCAGATCTATTAAGGATGCATCTATTATAAATTATATCCACCTATGTAAATAAAAGATAGGAATTGAAATTAACTAAATAATTTTATTTTTTAATAAAAGTTTACAGAATTTTACTTAACAATTTGACTTATAATAATTCTTTATCTCTATTAGAATAATAATTTTTTTTAACTGTTTTTATGTTAACTAATAAGAATATTAATATTTTTATAATTTAAAAAGATTAAATATATTTTATTTTTAATATTATTTTATAATATATTGGTAAAAATTTAAAAAAAAATATTTCAATAAGATATAACATTTATAGTTTAGTTGACTCAATTAAGAAGTTTTAATTATAAAATTGTGCTATTTTTTTTTTCAAAATAATGAAATACAAAATTAGACTAGAATTCATTTGTTGTTAAATGTGCAAGTTGTTATAGGCGAAGGGATAAGTAATTGGGGAAAGTTCCAACTATTAACATTATCATCATTTTTCAATTGACCTTATTTTTTTAATTAAAAATTAAAATTTAATTTATCAAGATATTAAAATCTATTTAAAATAAATTGATCTTTTTTAATATATATTTTTTCATACATACAAATTAAAAATCAAATATTTAATCATATATTTAAGGATCACATGTTTAAAGATAATGTTATCTATTAATTGAACTTTATTTTTTCTCCTTTTGAGTTTTCATTAATTAATTATCACAATTTTTTAAATGATGCTTATTAATTAAGAATTATAAATAAATTTTCATAGTTAAACTTCCTTATTTTTCAGTTATTTTTTACTAGTTGAGGACACTCAAGAATCCAAACTCGTATACTTTAGTTTATGAATTAATTAATATAATTAACTTGGCTTTATATGAGACCACCCGCAATATTTGGAAATGATCATAGTTCCATTTCAAAGTTTGTAAGTTGTATACATGTTGATATCATCTTTTGGGGAGAAATTTAACATATACAAATCAAAATGGTACATCTTCTTACGAATTAAGATTTTGCTTAAATTACTTTAAGCTCTCATAAAAACCTAATCTATTTTAATTTATATCATTTTATAAAAGGATTTTTTTTTCATATTAAGATGTAAGTTTTGTTTTAAAAAATTTAAGTAGTAATTAATTTTGTTAATCGAAAAAGACATGTCAAGCATCGCTGTAACAAAGGAAATTCCAACTAAGCCGACACTTCCAATGCTACTCATCATCTGAAGCACAGTCCATGAATTTATTCAAAATGATGAAAGAAGAAATAGTATCCCACCAGCATTTAGTATAAGTATAGAGGTAGTGTGAAATTTATATGCAAGAGTAACAATTTGCAATTCTGGCATATATTTTTAAGAGTTATATAAACAGACAGAAGTTCACATATCGATCTGTATAACTTGCAGTTTATGTAGGTACAGATTTTTAATTTTAAAATTAATTTAAAATATGAATTATTTTACCTGTTTTATTTAATTTGCAAGTTAAACGAATGTATTCACGGGTTAAGCGTCTGCGAATTGTGTCACATCTTAGCCATAAATTGCGCCCCACTTTACTGTAAGCAATGCCAATAGTTGTCATGTCTCCCATCAAATCAGCAAAAAGTGTGGTTTGAATACCGAGATTCCCATAAAAACTTTCCAGATTTAACCATTGCCAAAAAGTAACATTAAAATAGTGGATAAATCGTATCAGTATTCTAAATAATGAAAAATAAAAGCAAAGCCTTAAAGGTGATAAATTCATAAAAAAGTTTTTTACTCTTCAATTATAATTATCTATAAATAATTTTCAACTAATTGTTTTATATGGTTACAAATCATTCAAATATTTGTTATAAATATTTAATGATCAAATTACAAATTAAAAAAATAAAGATGAAGAATCAAATAAAAATATGTCAACAAAAAATCTAATATATTCATATATACATAATATATTATATATAATATTAAAAGTATTACAATTAGCACATGACATTTTTTATAATTTTTTAATTTATTACTTCATGAATTTTGTTTTTGTTATCTATATTAATATCCTTTTTGTATTTATATTTTCCCCTTTTTACTATCGTACACATTCTGGTTTGCATTATTTGAATAGAGCTCCAACTTTTCATCTCCCTTTATTCTGTCTTATTTACATTTTCTCTATATCACTGTTGACAGTAACCTCCCCAAACGATACATCCTAATTTCCTGGATCTTGTTGAGCAAACGTTTTTCCTTCGCATGTTTTCTTTCGGGTTTGCTAAAGAAATATGAAAAACGGAACAATATACTATACAATACTCTTTTCAACTCATTATACCATTTAACGCAACTTTCATTTTCAACAACAAAATAAGAGACACGCTTCTCACAACACATTCTGTTTGTATTAAAGCATCTAACTCAATTAATTGTACAAAATACATAAATTGTTACAATTTTTTTTTACATAGTTTTAATTTTTATGAAGAAAAAAACTTGTTTCCCAAATAAATTATAGCAATAAAAGCCTAAAGATCATGACCCTGAAACATTAATTAATAAACTCACAATCTATTATATTGATTTTGATCTTGTTACTATTTAGCTATATGATCATTTGACTTTATAAGTCTATTGTATATAGGTTAGAGTATCTCTTCTATATTTTTTTAATAAATTTTTACTTAATTATAGAAAAAAAAAAAAGCTCATTCTGTTGAAATTAAACTAAATGCGTATTAGATTATTTAATTTTGATACATGTTTTTTTGCAGTATGATGTAAAAGCTATAAAAAAAATTACTATTTCTAAAATATATTATATCCAAACATGCACTAACTAAAACACTTACGAATAGATGTTATTCTTATAAGTAGGTTTTTAGAATGTATTATAATGACAATACTGTAAAACAATGTGATTTGATTGTTTTATGAAAAAAAAGATAAAAGAAAGAAAGTTGAAAAAAAAAGAATAAAAGAATAGAAAATAAAGATATTGTTTAATTGTTTAGTAAAAGAGAAAAAGAAAAGGAAAATAATAGTGCATTTACAAAATGATATAAACACCTAAAAGATGACCATGAAAAGGATGTATATTCGACCGTTCGATATACAAACATGAAGCCATCCAACAAAAATATCCAAATTCCTACTCATATGCCCTCATGTTCGCTAGACTTAGCATCACCAAACGAACCACACCTCACATTGTCATATAGACAAGCAAGCAAACAGGAAACATTGAGTAATACATCGTTCGCATTGCTAAGCACGATATAAATAATCGAATAGGAGCATTATTGAATCTCTCATTGCACAACATCAAGCAACATCAAAAGGGGAAACACAATAGAAACGAAGAGGAACAGTATTTCCTTAAATAAAAATAAGATATAATTATTTTATTTGTATATGTTATAATCACTAAGGATATAATGACATTTTTTGTTTTTGCTCTCTTTAATGTAGTTTTCTTTTCAAGATGTAAGTTAGCATGGAAAAGCTAGCCATATTTCTTACAGTGGGTCCGTCAAACTTTTTTTGTTTTTAAATGAATGAAAGATTTTTTCTTTTTTTATTTCTTTTTCTCTCCTTTTTTTTTTCATTCTATCCCTCTTTCTACAACATTTAACCTAATGTAACCTTAAAGTGCCAAACACAAAAAGATAAAGGGGAGGAGGAAGGGGCAAAATGCCATGAAGTTGCCACTATAACGCTTCTACTCATAACATCAACAATGACTACAACATAATTCCAAAGAGGGAGATTTAAAGAGAAATTGTTGATTACAGAGATAACACTAGAGAAAGAGATTGGAACCATGTCTAAGACTTCAAGACGCAAAGGAATCTAAACCTAGTAATATATATACACTATGAGTTCTTCATATTACACCTCCTAAACGCATAGGACACGATTACTAATGCAACAACCTTTGTGCTTTAGCTTCTTCAATAGTGGAGAAATATGTTTTACCAGATTCTAATGGTGTAAAATAAATGAAAAATATTAAATAAGTGTGGTGCAATTGCAAGACATTTGCAATCTTTCTTTGTTGTTGTTTTTCTTTGTTATCATGTTATTGTTACAAAATATTCACTAGTTTTTTCAATAACCAATCTCCATTGAGAAATCTGACTAATTACCTTTGGTGGGATCTCCCTTTCCAACTATGTTTTTTCTACTCACAAGGCTTGAATTCAAGATTTTACTTAAGGGGACCAATTGTTATTATGATTTGATGTTTCCTTTAGGGGATTTTGGGTTTTTAGGTTGAGAAGGATATGAAGATAGAGTTCTTGAGAAATTGGGGACTTTGTTATTTTCTTTACAAAATTGATTAGAAATTATATATTTGAAGAAATTGTAGTAGTTTGGAATTCGTAGACTAGGAGAAATTGAGGTAGATCTAATAAAAAGATAAAGAGAAAAAAAAAGAGAGAAGAGAGAAAGAAACAAGCGGGTGAGACATCATCAAAAAAGTAAATGAAACATTATTGTCATTATTGAAAAATATCTTCAATGATGATTAAGGTGGTCTAAGACAATGGGTGATGTAGATAGAGTGTGTAAAGAGAAAAAGAAAGAAAAAAGGATAAATAGAAAAAGAATAAAATAAATAAAATATCAACCATCATGTTAAAAAACAGAGATCTAATAATGACAAAATTATCTTTCATGATGGGAGACTTAACTCAGCCTCCCACCTTAACATCTATGTCTTTTTAAATTTGAAAAAGGATTTTAACATGGAGTCTATAATTTTTTTTTCCACTCTTACTTTCTTTTATACTAAACAAGGAAAAGATTTTTCATAAATGTGTTCTTGCCTTCCTTTTCCTTGTTTTTCACTCATATCAAATGGAATGTAAGGTTATTTCTTGTTGAGAAATATTTTAAAATTTGAATTTAGAGAAAGTGAAAAAAAAAACTAATATTTTTAGTTTTTATTTTAACAAAATATTTTTTTTCTTTATTTTTTATATTCTTACTTCTATATTTTAAAAAAAATATATATGTTGTTCTTTATATATATATATATTCCTGCAAAGACGCACCGTGCCAAATGGCTATCATAGTACAGTTAATTATAGAAATAAACTGAAGCATAAAGTCATTACGTACTTATGTCTACGACTTAATTTCTCCTTCATATATATACACACACATCAGTTTTTATTATATATAATAGTTATTTTGGATCAAAGTTTTACACCTATAATATAATGTCAAATCAAGTACAAACACAAAAAGAGAGAGCTAGTACTATATCTTGTATATAGTTTTGCAATCTGGATCTTCTTCAGCCACGTCTCTTTTCATCCAAATGGTAACTATCTACTCCATCTAATGGTTCATGACGATTGCTCAGTTAATCAAAAGACTAGTCAATATTTTTAATCTGAACATTAGTTTATGTTTCTGAAAATTGGTCAATTAGCACCAGAAGTGATTAACACAGATAGACATTGGTCAATTCCAAAAAATAAATAAATAAATAAATTCAGTAACATTGGTTATTTGCGAAATAAAATTACCGATAGCTGTGGACCATGTAATGTATGGCTACAATTTTGTTACAGAAAGAACTCTCTGGACAGGGTATGGGTTGGTGGTTTTGACAGTAAACTGGTATCCGTTTTCACCGTAATTGTTAGATATTGTGTACAAGTATATATGCTCACGTTTAAAGAGTTGAAGGATTAGAGACACACATGCATCTATATATATATATATATATATATATCAAAGGGTTATATTCTTAGAGTAATTTAATCTTTATGAATAACTCTTTAAAGGTATTTTATAGTTACTTTTAAAATAATTAACCAATCTCTCCTCATATATTCATTTCTGAAGAGGCTAGGTATCACTGCATGCAAACAAGCACCTACTCTAATGGAAGGATCATCAGCTGTGAGGAAAGGTGCATGGAGTCAATTTGAAGATGACCTTCTCAGAGATTGCGTGAACCTTTATGGGGAAGGAAAATGGCACCTTGTTCCTCAAAGAGCAGGTGTCTTTCTATTTATTTATTTACTCTTTTCGTTTTTAGCTTCATTGATAGCTTGTGGCAGAGATCTAGCTAACTAACTATATAAGTTAGACCTTCCTTAATTAGCGCACTGAAAAAAAAAAATCTATATATTGTAACAAATAATAAACGTTTCTATATCTTCTTGCGTTTGGCATATACGTAGGGTTGAACAGATGCCGCAAAAGTTGTAGATTGAGATGGTTGAACTATCTAAAACCAACTATCAGGCGGGGAGGTTTTAGTGAAGATGAGCTTGATTTGATTATCAGATTGCATAAGCTTTTGGGAAACAGGTCTGTATTTATAATTTTCTTTTCTTTTTTATGAATTAAACAGGTGTGCATATGCTATTAACTAAATCAAACTGATTGAGTGTAGTCACACCTCTTGGTAAATATGCCCTATATTTGATATTTGAATCTATATTATCTGTATAAAATATTTATTGGTTATCTATATTTATTTCTCAACTTCTCTTCTGACACTTTTAACATATTTTTTATTATTTCTTTCTTTCTTTTTTTTATCACATCGTTTGATCACATTTACAACTTGTTTTTTTCATATCTCTTTTATCACCCATAATCCTTAAAATAAAAGTCCACATTTAACTTTTTCCAACATTTATTCAAAAAACAAATTGTTTTGTATATTATATAAAATAGTTTATTTAGAGAATGAAAGAAAACCAAAGAAGCAAATAAGTTTTTATATTTGGAATAATTTATTACTTAAAAAGATGTATTTAAGATGATTACTAATTAATTGGCAGATTAAAAATCTTTATATTAAGAGTGTCTGAAAATTAAATACATATAATATTTCATAAAACAAAATTAATTAACTTTTGACGAAACAAAATTGTTTGTCAATGTAGATGGTCCCTAATTGCAGGGAGACTTCCGGGTAGAACTTCAAATGATGTGAAGAATTACTGGAACACCTACATGCGCCGTAGAGTACACTCTCACAAGAAAGACATGATCGTGAAGAAGCAAGAAGCCAAATCAACAGTGAAACCGCACGAAGTGATAAAGCCTGTTCCTCGAACTTTTTCAAAAACATCCCCGTGGTTGCAAGGGAAATTTGTCAATAGTCCCAATGTTGGTATTAGTGAAGAAGGTGCAACTTCATCAGGATCTGATAATTGGTGGGAATCTTTGCTAGATGACAAGGAAGACAACAACACGTGCTTTGGTGGGGGACATGGAACGCTTAACCTTTGGGATGAAGAGCTTACTTCAATTAATTGTGACTTTCTTACAAAAGGTGAAACTTGGAGCGATTTTCTTCATGACCTAGCAGATCTAGATTAGTGTGTGGTACGTGTTTGTTTTCACAAGGGATCTCAAGTTCTAATAAGTTCAAACTTTGCATTTGTGTTTCCTTTAGAAAAAAAAAAATATATTCTTTACTTTGTAATCGTGAATTTATACTATCTCAGTTAAGAAGAGTGTAAGACTATATTTTTATTTAGTTAATGTGAATTTTTAAATCAATAGTTAGATTGTTGAAATTTAATCTATTATAAAATTAAGTGGAGTAAGTTCAGCATGATTTGCTCTACTCTTTTTAATAATTTATTATAAAATGTGAGATTTACAAATTCAACTGTTGAATTATGTAATAACATCTTGATGATCATGTATGTACTATTTTAGATAATTGAAATGCATGGGTTGGTATCTCTTGTACCCTCATTTATATAATTTTTTCTCTGATAAAATAAAACGATTTTAGATAAATTAAATATTCATACGGATTCATCTTATACTTAACATTTAGTTATATTTTAATATTAACATCTTCATGATGATACATGTAAAATTTTAGATAAAGCAATTATTCATAAGTATGTAATCTTAAGCCCATTATTTACTTATATTTAAAAAATTATATTATACATTAAAATAAAGTTTATTAATGAAATATGAAATAATTTTTAATTTATGTGAAAAATTGTATCTTTGATCTACTTCTTGTATGGTTGAATAAATGATATTCAATCTTTATAAAAAGAAGAAGAAGAAGATATTAAGTAAAGTAAGTTAAGCATGATTCATCCTTTTTCGATATTATATTTTAGAACATATTTAATAAATGAATCAATATTTGCCTCTCCGAACTAAATACTTCCTTTAGAAGAAAAAATATAGTTATAATTATTAATTAATAATATTTGAATAACTGAAATTGTGTGGGTGGACTTAAATACATTTAGTCTTAGAAATTCTTTTAAGTAAATTAAGCATTACTAAAGTGGAACTAAATTCGGATCAAATAATGTCAAATTTATCAGAAATACAAACTTCATCAAATTTTCTCTATTTCAAGTCTTCACATTTTCTTCAAATAAAAACTTATTTTAAAAATTATTTATTCTATTAAAATTAGTTTTAAATTATAATAAAAATATAAATACCAATATTATTAATAATAATATTAATTATAATAATGATACTTCGCAATAATAATAATAATATTAGTGAAGCATGTTCATATTAGTAGAGGTAGCAATAGTTCATATTATTTCTCCTTCTTTATCTTTAATCACTCTTGACTGCTGACCACCATGCACCGTACAATTTTCGGCGACGATATTTCAGTTTTTCGTTTCTTTTGTTCTCCTCTCTTTCAAATTTATGGTGTCGTATTTGTTGAACACAATAGTAGGATTTTTCTCTTTGATGTACCTCTCTGTATTTCACAATTCAAAGATGCAATTTAGGCTATATATAGCCA
>JAMLFT010000302.1:0-47425 GCA_026544285.1 Pachyrhizus erosus
ATTAACTAAATAATGACTTATAGATGAAATAATTAATATTTTTAATTATTTTTATTATATTTATTAAATTTTTTATAATTTATTTAATTCTTTTTTCAAAGAAAAAAAAAAGACGAAAACTAGAAATCATTCCAATCTAAAGTGATGTGTTGGTAAGAGTTAAAAATTTATAAATTAATTAATTGAATTAAAAATATTTGATAAAATTATTTAAGAAGTTAGTGGATAAATATAAAATGTCATAAAAGATATATTAGTTAGTTATTTGAGGTAAAAAGGAATTTCAAATAAATCAATGTAGTTAAAATTAAAAAACATAAAGATTTAGCAATTTCCCACCCATGAAAATACAGTTGAAATCTTAAAATTTCAACCAGCTTAATTTCATAAGTTACTTTCAAGTATTAAGGGATTTTAAGAAAATACTAAAAAATCTAGTTTAGTTGGTTGAATAGGATGCACAAATTATTATAAAATCTTTGCTCTTCGAGCATAAAAAAAGTTAAATTTAAATTTTAATCTAGACCAATTAGATAATAATTTAAAGTAATAAAAAAATTTAAGGGATTAAATTAAATTTTTTAATAATAAAGAGACTAAATTAAACTAATAAAAAATTAGAGAGATCAAATTAATAATTTACCCTAACATGTTTATATACTCTATATTTTAGTAAAAAAATTTTGATTTTATTTTTGGATAAAATATGTTATTAATACTTATACTTTTGATAAAAATTAGTAGTCCCAAAACTTAAACTTTATTAAATTTGGTTTTCAAACTTAATTTTTTTTTTTGTTTTTCTTTGCTGTGAAAACCATCTATGATAAAAACAAAAACTATCATTTTTCTAAAATTTAAGCATCAAATTAATCTATTTTTTTTATTAAAAGTATGAAGATTAAAAAATATTTATTTAATTACATCATTTACAATCAAACTATTATTATCTTGCAAATTTTATTACCAAAATTTTGTTTTGGGTATTTTATTATTATGTTTTATAATTTTTTACATATTTTAATAATTTATTAAATATGCAATTAAGTGTCAATATGTCCCAAAAAAAAATAATTTTATCATTAATTTTTGCAAAATGACATGTTTTGTCACTTAAATGATAATAAAATATGAAGACAAATTATAAAAAAATTGAACAAACATGATGATAAAATATAAAGAAAAAATTAATCAGTAAAAATAAAATAGACAAAAAATAGAAAATATGATAATAAAATATAAAAGAAATTTAGTGTTATAATTCGCATTTAAGACAAACATACTTTATCCTTTATTTTTTTAACCAGTATTTTGTGACTGGAGAACATGTTGGCCGTTGCGATAATCGAAAGTGAGTGTAGTGTATTTTCTCCACAAGTATCTACTACAGCACAATAGGGTTGTAGATAATTTTAACTCGCTCCTCTTCACTCTTCTTGTCTCTTCCATTTTTTTTCTTCTGAGAAACAAATGTGAGTCACTAACGTGTCTAACTCGTAAACACAGTTATCTATTTATATATATAGTTAGTTAGTTTTCTCATTCTCATTCCCATTCTCATTCAATGTGGTTTGATTACATTACTTGCAGTGTTTGAAATTGTTTGCTCATGGAAGAAGGTGGTGCGTTGAGGCCGATGGACGCTGATCAACTGAGAGAGCAGGCTCATAAGATGGTCGACTTCATTGCCGATTACTACAAAACCATCGAAAATTTCCCCGTTCTAAGCCAAGTCCAGGTTCTTCAGTCTCCTCCCTTGTATTTCCACTCTCATGTTTTTCTCATCAATATTACCTAAATGTGTATATATTTTATGTATATAGAAGTGACTTTAGCTTTCTAGCTTGTAATTATTCTTAAAGATTTCCCCCCATTGCAGCCAGGTTATCTTGGGAAGCTTTTACCAGATTCTGCACCTAATTGTCCCGAGTCATTGCAAAATGTTTTGGATGGTGAAGCTTCTTGTTTAGATTCTGAATTTACATTTTCTTTTTGTGCAATGTATTGTTATTAGACCTGTTTGGATAAACTTCTCAATTAACACTTAGGGAAAAAGTTAAGAAGTTAATTTAGAGAACTTTTCTCATTTAGTTTGTCCAAAAGTTGATTTTAACTAATGCGCAAACTAATTTTAATACATGGGAGAAGTTTAATTCATTTTACTTTTTTATTTTCTTCCACTATAAGTAGTTATTAATAAATTTATCCAAACATAAACTTAGAACATTAATAGTAGCAGCAGTAGTCATATTTTCATTATTTTGTAGGTCATAGAATTGTTTGAACAAGGCTAGCATGATAGTGTTTGTCATATTATAGATGTACAGGAAAAGATACTTCCAGGGGTGACACATTGGCAAAGCCCGAATTATTTTGCGTATTTTCCTTCCAACAGTAGCATTGCTGGCTTTCTAGGAGAGATGCTTAGTGCGGGTCTTAACATTGTGGGTTTCAGCTGGATAACTTCTCCTGCTGCAACTGAACTTGAGACAATTGTTCTGGACTGGCTTGCAAAGGCGTTTCAGCTGCCTGATGATTTCTATTCTAGTGGTAAGGTCTTGAGCTGCTTTATTTCTTTGAATTAATCGCATGTGAAGATATGATATGCTCTACTAAGTCAGAGTCTTTGTTTTCTATAAGCTGAAGTGAATGAACACGGACACTTTTTTATTTCAATTTTTATATGAAATGGAAGAGGTTGTGTTTTCAAGTGGTGTTTTAAATTTTTATTGATAAATGTTGAAATTATAGGGTTTTAGCCTTTAGGTACAGAGGGAGGAAAAGTTGAGAATAGAGACTAAATACTTTGAAGTCGATATCTATTTGATATGAGAGAATATGTTGGATGTGTTACAAAACATAAAGCTGTTGACCTCATCAATACTAATACCAGAATCACAATCCAAATTAAATAAGAAAACAAACAATGAAATAGAAGAAAATAGGGTAACCAATTTTTGAAGAGATAATTTAAGATACTATGAACTATTTTAAATATGATATTTATGGGACATCCTCTAGAAATTTTAACTATAAGTCTATAATTAAGCAAATAATCTTATAATAGAGGAAGTTCATCTTGATACTTCCTTGGTCCTTCCTTTTGTCTTCACAAGTCCCATTGTGAGTGTTTTTTTTTTTTAACTTTAGAATGAGTCATTCTTTGTCTTGTCTTTTTCTTCTTCAACAGGATGCGGACTTATATGGCCTTTATACTTTTCTTAATGGACATCTTTCCTTTTTTTAACCAAAAGAATAAAAGGAGAAGGAAAAAAAGAAGAGAAAAATGGCACAGTTCCATAATTTAGGAATCAGGACTCATTCAGGTGGGTTTGCATATGAAATTTCTCCTGGGTTTTACTGAGCTTGTAAACTCATGCTTGAGATTTTCATTGGCCTTCATCTTGGATGAATTTCACAGATAATAAAAATTTGAGCCTAATTGGCATATGAATAATTTATTTGATAGAAAAACTCAAATGCTATATCAACTTGCTACATTGATGTGATTTTATTGCAGGGAAAGGTGGTGGAGTTATACAGGGAACAGCAAGTGAGGCTGTACTAGTTGTCTTATTAGCTGCCCGTGACAAGATCTTAAGGAAGGTTGGAAGGAGTGCCCTTCCTAAGCTAGTGATGTATGCATCTGATCAAACACACTCTGCTTTTCAAAAAGCTTGCCAGGTACCTCCAATGACACATAAAAATGAAAATGACCTTATCATATATATATTCAATGACATATGGGTTTCCCTAGTGCTCCTTCTCACTGTCAAGTATACTCTTTGACCATTTGGCCATTGTTAACTTTTGTTGACAGGTGTTCCTTACTTTCTGACCTATTTTAAACAGTGAACATTTTTTTTAACTTTTCTTTCCTTATTCTCGGTGTGAGAAGGTTTATTGAGATCCCATATTGATTAGAGATATGACCAATGCAGTCCTTATAAAGCTTTGGTAGTTCTCTTCTTACAAGTCAGTTTTGTGAGGTTGAATTAAACCCAAATTCCAAATTCTAAGAGGGGACTTTTGCCTTTTACTATTTTGATTTCTATTTATCTTGATTCTGATCTGTTTATTATTTTATCTAGGGAAAGGAACTGGTTATCATGTAATTCAGTAATCATAGTCGTCTTGTTAATAGTTTGCAAAATGAGGAAATTATGTAGTCTTTTAGTCGTCTAAGTAAAAATGCAATGGCTACTTGTTTCCTTAACTATATGATTATCATGCTCTTTAGCACTAAACCTTTGAATATGCCAGTGTTACAGTGTCACTTGAAAGCATCTGACTTTAACGAATATCACACAAGATTCAAACTTAATTAACCTATTCTATTGCCTAGTAATAGTTAATGAGTTGTTGGATGAAACATATTCTTCTGTGTGTATTTTAAAAATTTGTTTGGTATTTATCACCTTCTTGATTAAATGATAGTCTAATATCTAGATTCTAGTCTTTTTGATATTTTACTGTTTCTATAAAAAATCCTTTTCTATCCTTGAGATGACAGGTTTTGTAAACTAGCTGTCTTATATTCATGGTATGGGATGTCTTGGGCTCTTAGCTTTGAACCTTCCATTTTGGCATGGGAGTCTTCCTTTGTGTTGCTTAGATGCATTCTTGAAGATTGCATTATTATCGATGAGATCATTTTTATTATTAATTGTAATGGTTTTTTACTTTTCATTGCCAGATAGCAGGAATTAATCCAGAGCTTTGTAGGTTGCTTAAAACTGATTCTTCCACAAATTATGCACTTTCTCCTGATGTACTTTCTGAAGCAATTTCAAATGACATTGCTGGCGGTCATGTACCCTTTTTCTTATGTGCTACTGTAAGAATTGAAGGCTTATATGAATTTGTAACAAAATTGCTATATAGTGTTTTAGCTTAACTGCCCATTGTATATTATGCACGATAACTTTTACAAGATATTAAATCATTAGATGGTACTAAATGGATAATTAACACGGTAAATGTTTATCACTGAAACTCTGCTTGGAACTAATGTTGGATCTATATTTCTTGTTGATGAGGGAAAACATATCTGAATCTTGACGTGACTTTTGGTAAGTCTATTGTTGGTGGATATTAAATTTCTGGCATTGATTGCATACACTCTGCATTTATATATGCAGGTTGGTACCACTTCATCAACAGCTATTGATCCTTTGCCTGCATTGGGAAAAATTGCCAAGGTAATATATTTTGTTGAATCGATGATATAAAACATGCTAGTATAGCCACCAATTCATTGTACTGAGGATATTAAACCAAATGTTTTTTTTTAAATAAAAAAGATGTGACTCATAAGGAACTAGGAATGCAGCTAGATAGATGAAAACCAGAAATGACTATGCAGTATGTTAGGAACACAAGGAGATAATGATACTTGTGGGTGGAGTTGCAAGAAAGAAAAGTTAGATACATGAATTTTCCATCTGTTTTTGGCTCATTATCCACTTCTTAGGCTTTTAGGATGACTGGTTCATAAATCTCCAGGACCTGCATCAAATTTTGTTTGACATGTTTTTTGAATGCATTTGTAGAGTTATACAGTCTGATAATACTCTGATACATGTCTTTTTGGCAGACCAACAAACTTTGGTTTCACGTAGATGCTGCTTATGCTGGAAGTGCTTGTGTATGTCCAGAGTACCGCCACTGCATTGATGGTGTTGAAGAAGCGGATTCATTTAACATGAATGCACATAAATGGTTCCTGACTAACTTTGACTGTTCAGTACTTTGGGTTAAGGTATCCATAGTAAAATTTTTAACCTCAATCTCACTTCTGCATCTTTATCTGTAACATTTCAATTTACTTCATAATCAAGAATGTATGTAAGTCAAACTGATGAGGAGTTGATGGCAGGACAGAAGTTCTTTGATTCAATCACTGTCTACCAATCCTGAATATCTGAAAAACAAGGTAAGTCTCTATTTGCATGCTTGATGTTTAAACTGAAGTTTACTGTGAGAGGTTTCCAAACTTTTGAATAATCTTATGTAGTTTTTTTTTTAAACTACTTCCATTTAGTCAAGGTCATTATAGATTATCACGTTAAATTTATAAGTTGGTTCTCTAGAAGAAAATTGAAGAATATGAATTGTTATTCACTGAATCCCAAATATGAGTTGCTTTAAACTAACCCAAATGGTAAACAAATACATATCAAGGTATCAAATTTTGTTATTATAAGAGAGAGAGAAACAAAATTGCAGCACCTGCAACTTCTCTTTTTCCTCTTCCTACAGAGAGGTGCTTCAAATGTAATGAGTAATAAGTATTGAATACTTATTGGATCACCAAGAAATGAACCTGGAAGTATTTATTTTTCAATTCTTTTTCATATATATCTCTGTCTTTTTAATTTCCTCCACCTCTCATAGATTAGGTCTTATCACGAGGAAACAGAGTCATGTGGGATATATTTCTTAAACAAAACGCTTGTCATTTGAAAGGTCGCAGCTATCGATATTTATTCCTTGTTTAATTGTCTGCTTATGTTGCTGAATTTGCAGGCCTCTCAGGCAAACATGGTCATAGATTACAAAGATTGGCAAATTCCTCTAGGACGTCGCTTTAGGTGGTTCTTTTGAAGTTTTCCTTTAGAAATATTTGTCATTGCTTTTCTATTAACAGATACAGATATATTTTTCTGTTTGGTATTGAAATCTCTCTCCTCTCAAGTTGAATTATTTTGTAGAGAGAAATTTCATGAATATCCATGTCTGCACATAGATAAATTGGCATAATTCATACATTGGGGCTTCTAACTTATTTATTCCTATATGTGCTTAATAATTTGTCTGTGGTCTTGATTTGTAATGTTTTTTTCGATTTTATGAATTTGTACGTCTATGGGGTTTTTTTTCTTTCTTTTCCCCATTTAAGAGGTTATGGGAATTTCCGATAACTTTTATTAAATCATTGGTATGATCTCTTTCTAATAAAAATTTCTATACACTTTAAAGATTTATAATTACCAGTTGATGTGAACATTGCCTATTCACCGACACTGGGCTTCAGATCATTAAAACTGTGGATGGTGTTGCGACTTTATGGATTGGAAGGTCTGCGAAGTCACATAAGAAACCACATCGAGTTGGCTGCTTACTTTGAGGAGCTTGTTAGTCAGGATACTAGATTCAAGGTATTCTTCCTTCTAGGAAAAACTTCAATCTTTATTTCTTCATTTAAATGTATAATGCGTCCGTCATATGGACAATAGTAACTTGGTGTTACAGAATGTCTTCAGTCAATATATGTTCATGTAAATAATTTGTTTTAACTTTTAAGTCAAAACATGCCAATTTTGAATGTGTTTTCTTAAGTACTTTATTTACTTCTCTGCACATGTCATGAAAAATTGCAACAAATTATGTACACAGGTCGTTGCACCTTGCACGTTCTCTTTAGTTTGTTTTCGGCTGTTGCCCCCTCCCAATTCTGAAGATCATGGGAATAAGCTAAATAGTGATCTACTCGACTCAGTGAATTCAACAGGAAATGCTTTCATAACTCACACGGTATGCATAAATTATCTTCAAGAGTTTCGTTCTCTGTTCACTCATTTTCAATCATTTTCTTTCCCTTGATGGTAAGCAATATGTGCAGGTTCTATCAGGTGAGTACATTCTACGTTTTGCAGTAGGAGCACCATTGACAGAAAGGAGGCATGTCAATATGGCGTGGCAGATTTTGCAAGATAAAGCCAGTGCTCTACTTGAAAATTTGTAGGATAAATCTGCTCTCTCAGCATCAGCAATTGCTTTTTGAGACATCCTGGGTTTCCCAAGACTGCATTCATTTGTGATTTTTTCCTCTATACACGATTCCTTCCTTTAACAATATTGTCATGCGCTGTAAGCTTGTCAGAGATTTATTTTCTATGAAGCAGCAATGTTCTCTTTATTACAATTTACAAGTCGATAATAATTTCCAATTGTGCACAGCTCAAATCTCAGAGTAAAAGGAGCAGCGTTGAAAACGATTAAATAATCATTTTGGTTCCTAACAGATTAGGAGTCACTTATTTTAGTGTGTGATTGGTTTCATGGTGGATAGGGTCAGATTTGATCTTACTTTCAAACTTGATTTTAGTGAAAATATAAATATTTGGTTGTTAGATAAAATTGATTTTGTCATGAAACTTTTGTATAACTAAAAATGACAAAGTATAGCTTTTGGGTTGAGTTAAAAAAATTATATTAAATTTTACATCAAACTAGCTTTTAAAGTATAATAGTTTAAATATAAATCATTTGATTTTAAAATTAATTTTACAAATGTTGATTCAAACACTTAATCCTTCAAAGATAGAAAATGGTCCTAAGGTCCTTATATCTTCAATTCATATGTCAATTTGGTTCCTATATAATGAGGGTCACTACACTTTAACAAAAATACATATTAGATGCGTGTATTATTTCAAATTTGTCGTCGTCTTCGTGCTACATTAGAACGACATTGTTTTGGATAAAAAAAGTGTCATGTCGTCATCCACCTTGGGGTCAACTGCTTTCATCCAATGGTAAGATTGTTACTTAAACCTAGTTTAATGGGATTGGTCGGGATTCTTATTTTTTTTTCTTATTTGTGTGATAAGATATCATTTTTACTTGACCTCTTATTTCTTTTCAAAAGCTTTTGTTTTCCTTTTCCATACTTTTGTTATGCTTTATATTATTTAGATATGCTATGGTAGAGTGTAATGGACTAAAGTTTTCATAATTTTCATGGACAAGTTATTTTGATATTTAACTGTTTTTTCCAATGTAAAAAAAAGAGAAAATTTCTTATTTTATTGTCTAGAAATTTTATAAGTAGATGAAATATAATAATAATTATAAATTTATTTTTCTCTCAAATATTTTGGATTAATTTTCTTAAAAATTTTACACTCGTCGTGCATATATATATATATATATATATTAATGTTTAATAGTTTAAGATTTTAAGTTAAATATGCCAAGATTTTTAAAATTGGATACTGTATATGAAGGTGCTAATTTTTCTTTTTTTTAAATTAAGTTAGGACAGTAGGAGTGTGCATCTTTCTTTTCCTCCTCCTACTTGGTTTCTTCCTATGTCTTCCTTCATCCCCATTCTTCTTCCTTCTTTTCTTACTGGGAGTCAAGTCCTGGCTGGAAAACACCAATCGTGGCCAGAAAGAGCAAAATGGAACTTGAAGAATATATAAACCATCCTGGTACCTGGTCCCTAGTATGTCCAAATAATCTCAATCAAGAATAATTAATAAATTACATAATGCTTAATATTAGAAGAAAATGGATGAAAAAACATGTGCATTTATTAAATATATCAAGCGTTACATATATAGAATATGATACATTTTTTTTCATGGTGACGGCATGCGATTTAATCCTATACAAACTACCTAAACCCCCTAACCACTACATTAGCCGACCCTAATGGATTTTGACTATGATACATTTAATTGCTAAATAAAAGAATACAGAAAGATATGTGGATGTTTTCATATATGTTACATGGAATATCCTATACAAAATACTTGACGCGTTCTTAACGTCGTTGAAAATTAAACATCTTCACCGATATGGCAAAGACCAATGCAAAAACTACTGGGAATGCAACAATGACAGCAGCAACCACTCCCAGAAAATCATGCTTGAAACCAAGGTAGCTTCTTACAAAGCCTTGCACTGTTGTTATCCCGTCACTGGATTCCAAGCTTTGTTGTATATCTCCATATTGTGAAGCCACCAATCCATACAAACTCCATGCTACTGGATTTGCCCAACTGTACCATCTCCACCACACTGGGATCCTCTGTTATAATATATAAAGAAAAAATGAAATAATAAATTAGGACCTACTTCTATGCTTGGAAACTACAAAGATAAAATGTATAAATTTGAAAGGGAACAAAAACTTACCGGTCGTGGGACTATGAATCCTGAGAAGAGATTCCACACTGAATAGAATGCAGAGGAAACTATAGAAGAAATGTGTTGGTTTGGGGTAACTGCCACCGACATCATACCATAGTATGTGAAGGTCAGGAAAGAGAAGTACATGAAGAATAGGTACCAGAAAACTTTTGTTACAGTCCACTCAAAACCAATCATGGCATAAATTATAATGCCATAGACCACAGCTTGTACTAGAATATATGGGAGCTCTATTAGAACCTGCAAAAGAAGAAAATAAATTTTAGATAGAATGCAGAGGTTATGTTTATAAGATATTAAATCCATCTATTTTTTATTCAGTGTTTTCTTTATTAAGCATTAAAAAAATTAGTAGGGTTGTTTGATTCTATCTTAAAATCAATTGGCTTAACGTGAAATTGTCCGACTGATATATAAGCTGCACCCCAAGAATTGAGGTAGACGATGTGAAATTTTCCAATAATGATGATGATTTGTGAGGATATAGCAAAACTTAAATGACAAGCTTTTAAAATAAGGAATTGCTTGCCTGAGCAAAAGCATATGGTAAAGCTGAATACATTCCAGCTGCTTTTTCCCTATAAAAGACTGTTCGCTCAACAGAAACCACTGGCTGCACTGCATTAGCATTCTTAATGCCAATAAGGAGAACAGCAGCATACATGGAGCCCATGGCATTGAAAAGATCTTGTTGTTTGTCACTGCAAACATTGATATCAAAATATACTGTTAGATCAAATGCTAGTTACTGATCCAAAGAGTTTGAAGCCATAACATTTCCATGTTTCTAGTTTGATCTTACATTTTGGAGCCAAGGTTCCAAAACATGCTACCAAGCACAACGGCTACAGCGGTTGAGTAAAGAAATCTTATGGCGGTGTACAGAGGATTTCGCCAGTAAGACCAATGTTGTTTCCATAAGCAAGCCATGCATTGAGTGAGGAAGGACGTTGAGTACTGTGAAGGAAAATAAAGGTCTTTCGATTCAGGAGCTGGAGTGCTCAATTCTTTAATCAGTGCTTTGTTTCTCCTGAAACAAAATGCCAATGACCAAATATCAACAAACATTCTATACTGTGAATAACAACTTGTAACAAAAATCTTCTTGTACTTTTTGCATGTAAGTTCTTTCAATGGATTATTTCTAAGTTCTAAAGTTTGATTAGACTTCACAAAACTGAAAATACCTGTATAACTCAGAATTTTTGTACACCTCAGCAAAATCAATCCCCAATTCCATTTCTTTTGCTGAAGTTGAGACTTCCAGCATCCATGTTGCTGGATTATAGCCATCTTTAATCTTACTGACACCTTGGATTCCCTTCAAGATGAAAGTATGCACATGAGTAAAATGTTGACATGAAGATGACGATTTTGAGCAAAACATGAATTCAGTATTACTTATTTTTCATTGCATTTTATTTTCTACCTCAAAATAACTAATTAAATTAGAAGAATGATGTCCAAGTGGCCCCACATATATTTCTTGCCCTCCTTGCTTCATTAGCAAAAGCTGCATTTCGTTGTGACAGAAAGATTAGAAACTCAGTAATGGAAGAGAAAAAATGAAGTTGCTATTTTCTTAATTCTGCCTATTTCACCTCATCGAAAGATTCAAATATATCTATGCTTGGCTGATGAATGGTACAGACAACTGTTCTTCCTGTGTCTACTGTGTTCCTAACTGTTCTCATGACAATAGCAGCAGCTCTTGCATCTAGCCCAGAAGTTGGCTCATCCATGAATATTATAGAAGGATTTGCCACGAGTTCAACTGCAATAGTCAACCTTTTGCGTTGCTCTGTAGAGAGACCACTAATACCAGGCAATCCAACTAATGCGTGCCTTAGTGGTTTCAGTTCCACAAGTTCCATAACTTCCTCAATGAACATCTGCAACCATTAAACACTTAAACTTAGTAATGATGATTAAACAAACTTTACTTTTTATGTAATTTGATTGCATAATAATTCCAACCAGGAATGCTAGATGATAGTTTTGGTGCTTATACACTCAGCTACCAAGAAAATTAGCTTGCACTCGTATGTATGCATTTGTCACAGCAGAACCCAGAGAAGGGAAGTGCTGGAAAATTTGAATAAGTTTCAATGGCTACTCATGGCAACCTCAAGTGTCCAAACTAGTTAACACCCTATGATAAACTAAACATAAAACATAAAAGTCAAGAAAATGCCTGAGTTAAATACTAACCTTCCTGGTTTCAGCATTGATTTCTGGGGACAATCGAAGCCATGCTGAATAAAGCAAAGATTCATATACAGTGACATGAGGAGAGTGGATATCATTTTGCTCACAGTATCCAGAAATCCGTGCAAATGTTTCTTGCTTCTTTGGATAACCAGAGATTTTGATATTCCCTCCAATATATCCCCCAGTTTTTCTACCAGCAAGAACATCCATCAGAGTTGTTTTTCCAGCACCAGTTACACCCATTAGAGCAGTGAGAACACCTGGCCTGAAAGCTCCGCTGACACCCTTTAAAAGCATCAATTTATCCTCAACAACGCCTGTATTCCTCACTTCCTATAAGTATTAATAATTTTTATGTCAATATAATGCTATAAAACTTGAATACAAGCCTTTTCAATTTATTTGTTTTGTTTCTACATTACCACTGGCATGTCGACAGAATATGTTACATCATCAAAGGTGATGGAATGTGGTTCAAAAGGAAGAACCATTCCTCTTTTCCTATTATGATTTGTCTTGGGAGAGGTGCTTCCACTTTCGCCATTTCTCACTGTAAAGTAGCTTTGATGTTAGCCATAAAATGTCATGTGAATTGAAAATAAACTATAACTCATGTAGATATAGACATTACTTCACTTTCAGTTGGTATCAGATGAATTACCTCTATTTGAGTTCTGAGAAAAGCTATGTTTTATGTTCTTTAACACATTAGTTCCTTTCTTACTACCACAATTCTGCTCATTGCTTTGAGGTTCCTCTGATATAACAGCCTGATGTTTCCCAAATGCTGCAAGTTCAATTTTGTTATATTAGTACATGGGCTGCATTAGCTGGTTTGTTATCCATTTAAGGTGAAGATTAAAGACACTCACGATTTAAGTATGTGAGAGCAAGGATGTAGCCCAAGTTAAAAAGTAATGTATATCCAATCAAAGCCCCAACACCTATCCAATACCAGTATGACTGAGTGAAGAATCCCCGGGATTTCAAAACTTCAACTCCAAGTGGGTCCGTTGAGTTAGGTAGAAACTATCATAAGAAAATATAGCCAAATATCAGATTATTTATATGACAATGAAGGCATAAAAATAACCATACAGATCAGTTAAAAACTTACATGTCTCCATCTCTTCCCAAGGAACTCATTATTTACCATGGCATTCTGTCCATACATCATAGGTGAGATCCAAAAGCCCCATAGCCACCATTTTTTTATATTGTCTGGGGGGATAAAGGGAAAAAAGGAGCATTGTTAGTCTAGAACATAACGGGACAAAGATTGGGAATGTTTTGTTTTGTATCCATGATACCTTTTGATAGGACAAAACCACTCATAGCAAAAAGGATGGCAATTGTAAATGACCCAAGTGTTAGTGCCACTGTCATTTCCCTCCCAACTGCTGCAATTAATCGGAACAATGCTGAAGCCATTTGATTTACTAGTACAAGAACAAGGTATTGCCTAAACAATCTGCATTAGGTTGACATACAAATACATATTATGTATAAGTAGGATTCAAATAGAAAATGAGACAATAGAGAAAATATTAATTCACAAGTTTGGTGAGTATGTGTAAAAACATAGCTTTTTTACCTTCCAACATATGGATCAAAACCAATGACATAGTAGGTGAGGAATACCCAAATACCCACTTCCACAAAAGTCAAGGGGATTTTTAGGATCCATGCAGGAAGAGCATATACCCATGAAGGAAAGAAGAGATAATCCCTTTGCTTGTAGAAGACGGGAAGCTTTGAAACGACCATGGAAAGTTCAGCCAATCCATTGAACATAATCACAACAACACCATAGAACAATGCACCCGCATATATGCCTCCATGAGTCACTGAATCTCTGTGCATCTCAGTCCGGAGGAAAATGGTCATGGCAATAATTGCCAATACAGCAAGCTGAAAGGAGGGGAAACTTGTCAGTAAGATAATAATAGCATTAGGTGATAAGACAATAAAATGAAACATTAAAATTTCCAAACCTACTTGGCAAAGCTTGAAGGTGTAGACAAATGAATTGCGCTTCATAAGTAAATATTCTCTGGATAAGCAAGCTTTTAACAACTCCCATTTTCCCACTCCATACTTTTTGGTTGTCAATGCGGCTGGGTGGCTTTTAGACTTGTCAAATTCAGTAGCAAGTTCTTCAACAAGGCTTCTCCCAACATGAAATGAATTGTGTGCCTCTGCAAAGTCTTTGGCTGTGACAAATCTATAAGGCTGATCTTTGTGTGCCCAGTATTGCTCCTGATCTTTCCTTGATGTCACCTATAACAAAATTAAATTGTTAATACATATTAAACTCACTTTCACCAGTGTAGACAGATTAATCATTGAGAATAAATTCAAGGACACTTACTTCTTGCAAAAAGTCAGCCACACCTTTCCTCTCAGGACATTTAAAACCCATTAATTCAAAAAATTCAAGCACATGTTCACGAGGACCCTGATACACAATGTGACTATCAGAGAGTAGAATAATGTCATCAAAAAGATTGTAAGTCTCTGGTGCTGGCTGCAGGAGTGAGATGACTGCAGTTCCTTTGAGAATGTGGACATATTGCTTGAGTGAATTCACAATTTGGAAAGTTGTTGAGCTATCCAACCCAGTGGATATTTCATCCATGAAAAGAGCTTTAGCTGGTCCAACCAGCATCTCCCCTATATTTAAAGATGTATAATTATTTAAAGTTTCTCATATATAATCAGTTTTCACGTGATTAAACAAGATACCTTTCGAGATTGAAATTAAGTTAATTTTACCTGTTGTAACACGTTTCTTTTGCCCACCAGAGATACCTCTTAACATCGCATTTCCTACAACGGTATCAGCACAAACCTCTAGACCCAAAATCTGCAAATGCATAGCAAAGAAACCAGAGACTTTTAAACAAAATACTATGATGAATTCAAGGTGATCATAGATGGCTTTTGAAGAATAAATTTACCCTCAGGATATAATCTGTTATCATATTTGCCTTCTGCCCTTCAGATGCTACAGCCTGAGCATTATGAGTCAAAAGAACAACCACTTGTATATTATTCACTTTTATTTTGTATGGAAAAGAAATAGATGGTGCACTTCATTTCAAGATAACTAACTACCAATGCATGTAATTGAGATTCGAAGTAGCTGCTTTTGTTTCCTGTTACAACTAATTTATCACATACATTTTCTCCATTACAAGTTTCTTGCATGGTGAGAAATTTTGAAATAAATAGGAAGAAGTAGAAGAATGGAATTTCTAAAATCAAACAGCTATTGATATTAAAAAATTGTTAAGCTGTCATATTTTTCTGTGTGTGGTTTGAAAGGCTACCAGTTGTTCAACAATATAAAAGGAAGGCTAACGGATGCAAGTCAAATATGAAAAACACATCCCTGACAAAAAAATGCCCTCTTCCTTACCTTCATGTAGGCATCAATATCTGGATCTGGCTTGATATTTGCCTCTTTTTCTCTTCTGGACAATTCTGCTAGCAAGTCTGCAGGTATTAAACATAGTCAAAAGTTAATTTTCCTATAACATGTCAGCCTGTGTTTTCAATATTGAATTTAATAATGAGTGTAAGCATAAAGAATCTTGTGAACTAACCGTAACGAGGTCCAACCCCTTGGACTCTTGCTGAGAAGGCCAAGGTTTCTCTAACTGTCATTTCTCCAATATGAAGATCATTTTGATTGACATAAGCAGCAGTTCTTTGGGGTACAAACTCATTCATCCCGTGACCATTATAAGTTACCTTTCCGGAGAACTGATAAGAAGTCACACTGTATTAGCTAGAGATTTAAGATAAGAAATAGGCTAAAAACATGAAAAGCATTGTTAAACAAAATAAATATACTTTTCTTCAATAAGTTCTAACCTTTAATTTTGGATCAAGTTTTCCAGCCAAGGCCAACAGGAGGGTAGTTTTCCCAGAACTTGGAGGACCTAAAAGCAATGTCATTCTGGAGAGGAGCAAACGGAAAAAAAAGTTATATTTATTGTTTTCAAAGGTCCTAGCTCATTTTGGTGTCCTTCAAAGTGATATCAATAAATTAATGCAACAATATTAGGGTTGGTACCTTCCAGGCTTTATTATTCCGCTAACATCCTCTAGAATGTTTAGATGTTGTTTTCTACTTGGAAGTACATGAAGAGAGTTCAACAGGCCCTTTAACAAAAAATTTGAAACAAAATGGCACGTTAATTAGAATCTCCTTCAGTAAGATTCTTTAACAAGTTCTACCATATAATTAAGCTTGTACCAATACTAACCTCCACTATATTAACCATGAAGTTAGTGAAGGTAGGCAAAGCTCTAGTTCCTACACGAGCTTCTGCTTCGATGTTCATGTTCTCAAACCGAACCTCTATGGTAGGAAGATGAATTCCAACTCTGATATATATCATCCAATCCAAGGAAGAAAAAGAGGAGAAGCCATTAGTTCATTTCGATCAAATAAAAGAACCTCTACTAAAATCAAGAAGAAGAAACGAGAATGGGAATCTCACCTCTCAATCCTGGCCTTGAGCTTGAGCAAAAACTTCTCATTGTCCTCTTCGGCAGTTCTCACAAGTCTTTCAAGCAAAGCTCTCTTTTCTTGCAACCCAAGTTTCTGTACATCGATCTCATTGGCTTCCCCATCAGGTGAAGTAAGCAAAGCTTTCCTCAAACGTGCAACCGTGGGAAGTTTCTGTATAGCAGCCCATTTGAGAGCCTCTTCTTCATCCTCTTGGTGGAAAGAGTTTGAGAAGATCTCCGCATCACTGCTCCTCCAAATAGATGAACTTCCAATCCTAAAACTGCCCCCACCCTCCATATATGCCACCAGATAACAAGTCTGAACCTCCAGAAATCTGGAGAAGCAAAGAATAATTGACTAAAAGTTTCTTTTAAACAAGTTTGTTTCTTTTGCTCTTGTTTTGTGTGGTTGAAAGGACCCAGTTCCTTTCTCTTTGGTTGAACATGAAATAATAAAATGTTGTAGTGATATATATATAGGGAGAGAGATAGAGTTTATTTTCAAGCGAGTCAAAATTGGCGTGGATTTGAAGTGCGCCACATAAGATAACGTAACATGGGATGTTTATGTTCCAAAAAGTGACGGATACGTCGAAAAAGGTGGCCACAACTATGCCAGCTACACGTTCACTTGGTGAGTTTATTTTCTCTTTTACTTCCTTTGAGGAAAAGAATCAAGTAGGGAATGCGTGACATCATTGATTATGTTATGTCCTCATGAGTATACCTTCATACTGCACATCACTTCAGTTGACCTTTGCTTTCTAATGCACAAAAACATTGTTACTTTCCACGTGCAGACTCAAAAGATTCACGTTCCATTGGGCGGGTTGATGCACATAAATGAAGAATAAGTAACTGTAAAGGAAATTTTAACCTAATAATCTATACTAATTATTCTAATCTCCCATTATTAGGTGGATCTTAGTTGGTGATGCTACATTTGTCTTAAGTAGAAATAAGACAAAAGGAATTAAGAAGGATAAAAGTTATTAATTTCTTTTATTTGTTTATTATTGAAATGGAATAAAAGTAAATAATTAATTGATTGTTTTATCTCAAGAATTCTTAATAATTCGTAAATAATCTAAATGTTTATTAATGATAATAAATAATAAAAATAATACATACATCATAAAATATCATTAATTATAATTTTAACATAACCAATTTTAATTGTTAATTTTTTTTCTAAATTTGTAAGCATCTAAAAATTAATGGATCATAAAAATTATGTTTTTATTATAAAAATAGAGGAAAATAAATATATACTTTATTACATAAAAATTGTAAAAAATATTAATTTAGTTAAATCAATATATAAATAAAAAATGAAATCAAATTATTTGATTGATTGATTTGAACTAATTAATTGATTGTCGTTGATACAAAATCATACAAAAATTAATTTAAAATCATACAAATTTTGATTAATTATTTTATAGATTAGATTTCAATAAATTTTGTGACTTTTTAGTTATATATATAAATATCAAATTCATCGAATAATTTCATTCAAACTCTTGAAACTTTTCTATTCTCGTTTTAGAAAATTCTCCCCCCTCCTCTAAGACAGTAATACTAGTAGAGTAATTAATTATATATATTTTTTTCAATTCTACTTGATTTCTCTGGAAAAAAAAAAAACAAAAATTCTACTTTTTTAGTTAATTATTTTGATGAGTTTTTAATTGAATTATTTGAAAAATCTTCATTTTCAGTATTAATAATTAATGAAGACCATGATTTTGAATCTATTACTTAAATTTAAGAACAAACATGGAAAAATATTAATACAAAAAGAGAATTGTTATATAGAATGACACAAAACTAGAATGAATTAATTATCAAAAGATTAAAAATTTTCTATTAATTTTATTTTTCTTTATCCAATCCTTATTATTTATTTATTATATTTTTCATAAACTCTTATAAAATCTTATCAATATGTAAAGTTCTTTCAAATCTCATGAATTCATATGTTATAAATTTATTAAAATTCAAACTACAAAATTTTAATCATAAAAATCTTTTAAAAAATCTTATAAATCATTACATTTTTATAAAGTCTATTAAAATTCACAAGATTATTTTATGCCAAAATAATATTTTAAAATTTCAATCCAAATTACAATCCTTATGTATTTTTTTTAAAATATACGTCCCTATGATCTCATATCAACAAGTTTTAGTTTCTCAAAAAATAATAATGGGTTCAATTATAAATATAAATAATTTATTTTCTATAAATATATTAATATATATAATTTTTTTTATTAGAAAAAAAAATTGTAAAAATATTTTTTATTTAAAATAAGAATAATTTTGACAATTTAATTTGCAGTTACTGAAAAAGAAATTGTGCAAGTTAATTAATACTGATACATTAATTATTTGAACTCAATATATACTATTGAATATATTTAATATAGAAAAATTCACTAATTAAATTTTTTTATTTATAAATAACAATTTAAGTTTATAATATTAAAATTAATTTTTAGTGTTAATACATGATATCTTTTGTAAAAAAATATATGATATTTATTTTGATAAATTAATTAATAATATAAAATTATTTGATATCTAATTCATAAATTAAAATAAACGTAATATATTTTTTAAAATATACTAAAATATAAATCATTTGATTAAGTTTTTGTTGTTGAATTTTGTATACTAAAATATACACTACAAATAATTTAATAATATTTTTATATAGCGTTACATTTTATTTTGCATTAGCTTAAATTTTGAGATTTTAATAATCTTGTCCACTGCACTCTTAATGTTATATGAAACATTAAAAATGTTACTTTATATTTTATATTGACTTTAATTTGTTACTAAAAGATATGTTACTCTCAATCAATTTGACTTTAATATCGACAGTGATTAAATATATAATTAATGGTTAAATTCTATCTTTAACATTATATTTTATGATTATAATTATGATCAAAATATTTTTCTCTAATGAAATTGTGCTAATTTGTCAAAGGTCTCTTAGCCAGTATAAAAATAATTTTGAACTAATAATAATGTATCGGAGCATATTTTGACATAGTTAATTAAAAAAAAAGGTGATGAACAAGGAGTAGGGTTATGTGGGGTTAAGAAGCAGGTGCAGGTGCAGTTTTGATATTTATTTGAAACAAATCACTAAAATCTACTAAACAAAAAATGGTCAACAGTTACACTATGCAAAATCTAATTTATTTTGAAGTGCACCGATGACTAAACTAAGATTAGATAATCAGTGATGTCAACATAACGACCAGGACCAGCCTGATTTTTGCAATTAATTATCATAATGTTCAAAGTTGGATAATAATAAATTAAAGAAAAAAAAGAAAGAAAGAAGTAATGTGCATTTGTGTATGTCAACCCTGCGAACCACAAATTTCATCAGCAATGATTTCATTCGTAACATCAACATTCAACTGACTTTTTTTCTTCATCCATTCTTTAAAAAAGGTTGGACACAACCTCTTTCATTTTCAGCCATCACAAACAAATTTTATATATGATGTAAGCTGCTAGGTTTCTTTTATCGCTGAGAAATATTGACTTTTTTTATAATTAATTAATTAACTAATTAATTAATTAAAACATCTGTGCAAATATTTTGGACGTCTTTGTTGACCACGGGACTGTTTATGCGGAGAGATTAAGTGAATAAGTCTTAATTATTCAATTAATGTAAAGAATGAATGATGTTATTTTTGTCGTAATATGTAACTTTAAAGTAAGATTCATTTTTTTCGTACTTTGATCTCAATGAACACTTCTTTTACCACTATTTATAATGATAGTTTTATTGATGTGTTTGCTTCTTCTCTTTGGGGACATCATATACAGATGTATTTCCTTCACGTAATTTTCTTGTAATTTAAGAAGTGTTGACCAACATCTCGTGAAATTGAATTCGATTTGTTTGAATAAAATTTTAAATAGAATATTCTGAATAAAAAAATAATTAAAAAAATCTATTAAAAATGATTAACTAAATTTTTTTAATAAAAATGAGTTATCAATTGTACTAATTTGATTATAACAATTCCTCCCAAAGTGTTATAAATATCAAATTTAAATATAATTTTAGTCTTTTAAATTTGAGTTTTATTTTTTTAGTTTTTTAAATTATTTAAAATTTTATTTTTTAGTTTCTTAAATTTGTGAAATATGTTTTTAATCATTTCTTACCAATTTGTGATAATTTAAATATATAACATGTAACAAATTTTATTTTCAAAAAAGACTAGAAAAAACATTTTACAAATTTAAAAGACTAAAAAATATAAATTTTATTTTGAAAGACTAAAAAAATATACATTTACATTTGAAAGATTAAAAACATATTTAAATTTAAAAATTATTAGTTTTGAACTTAAAGACAGCGTGATTAGTACATTAGTTGAATTTGTTCATATATATATATTATACTGTTAATATAAAGTTGATTGTATTTTAATATTTAATGATATATCAATATAATTACATTGAAGTTGTGGATGTTGTGTTAAAAAATATAAAGCTAGCTAAATGAAGTAACCAGGAAACGGGAGAATTAATTGAGTTATTGCATATTTTGGGTTGGCAAGGGAGTATTGAGTTATAAGTTATCATTTTTTTCTTTCTTCTACCCAAAAATCTCACAATCCAATTTATTTAGTAATTTTTTCTTTCTCTCTCCTTTTTTCACGAGCCTTATACACTAAGTTGAGCCCAAGTGAATGGCAACAAACCTTCTTACAGGTTGGGCTAGCAATCCATTAGACTCATATTGATTATGGGGTGTTTCTTTTTGCACCCAAAAAACTAAAATAACACCCCATTTCCATTTTGTGAAGGGTATTCCAGAAGGAAATTTTTACATTTCAGATTACCTTTTCGGGAATGGAAAAAGGTGTGGCTCTGATTCTAGTACCATTTGACTAATACCATTTGCTTCCACATTGGGAAGAAGACACAGATGGAACAACCAGTTGGTGAGTAGAAATGTGAGGAGGTGTTGGGTCCTGTTATGCTAGAGAAAAAGAAAAAAGAAATAGTTTTCGGACACCTACTAAAGTGTAATTGGATCAAAATCATAAACTAAAGCCATCCATAAACTGTTAATGAAGTACACACATAAAAGATTGTTTCTTCTTGCACCCAAAAACTCATCCTATATACATTCTAGATTAAGTAATTTGAAACATAAAATCTTTATTTTGGATTAATTTTTCTGTAATGAAAAAAGAATATTCCTTGTAAATTTTGGATTAGATAATCCAAAATTTAAACTTTCGTTTTAGATTAACCTTTCTGTAATAAAAGGAGGTGTAAGATGAGATTTTTGAAATGTAGACAGAAACAATCCACGTAAAATCCATTTAAAAGAATTGGACCTTAATTTTGAGCCCAAAAATTATATGCTATAGCCAGAACAAATACGTAATGTACTAGATTTTGCTAAGTGCACTTCATAATTTCTAAAATTTTTAAAATACCTTTATTTATTCTAATTATCTAATCTTTCTCATTTCTTTATTCACATCCCATTCCTTTGCACCTCTTTCTTCTTAAATGTGACCCCATTTAGCCGTTGTGGTTATATTCTTCCTCCTCCTCATTCTCCTCCTATGTCTATATTGTTTATTTTTTACTCTTATGAAACTTTCATTTTGAGGTTTAGAAAATGTTATTGGGATTCTTTTAACATCATACTTCCTCCATAGATGACAAAAATACTATTTAATGATAATTATTTTTCTTGGATTACATAGTTACAAATGAAACAATTTGTAATATCATATACATTATTTTCATAATAAACATTACGAATTGCTCAATTCATAATAAACAATACGGAATATGGACGACCCTTGGACACTTTACCTTCGACGACGCAAGGAAAAACAAATCAAGGGATGGACATGAACTTAGAAGGTGCATGGGTTCTACAAAGTGCAACGATTGCCTTTAAAAGGGTTGGAGATGACGCTGCAACACAACTACGAAAATGAGGTGCATAATGCATCAAAGCAAAAGAAGGCATAGGGGTTCCACGAGGTGCGACGATTGCGTTTATAAGCTTATTTGACTATGACACTCAAAGCTTATTTTAGTAGCTACTAGTTTATTTTTCTTTTTTATTTTTATTCTCGTTAATGTACTTGAGATGTATTTTAATCAAATTATTAATTATATTATTTTATGTCATTTTAAAATTTATTAGCTAACTTATTAGCTAATCTTGCCAACTACTTTTAATTCAATCAACTAATTTATAAATTTCTATCTTTTAGCTACCTTATAAACTTTAGCTAGGTTATGAGCTAGTTTTGCCAAACATAAAGATGAGAGAGATATATGACATGTCATTAAAGTATTTAATGCAATAAATAAATTATTAAATAATACAAAATTAAGATAATTTCAAGTGATTCTTACATATAACTAATCAAGAACTAAATGAAATCATTAAATCTTGATAAAATCACATGCAAAATTATGATGTTTCTATATTGATTATTGATTAAGTAGTTGATATAAATATAATAAATTATAGGTAACATTATATAATTACGGCTAATCTATTTTTTTTAAACTTTTTTTTTAAATTAACATTATATAAGTTATGTTTATTTCTATTTTAAAATGTATTATTTCTATAAAAAAAATCTCATAATCAATTATTTTTGTAAAGAAACATCATTAAATTATTTATGCAAATTAATATTTTATATTTAAAATAATCATCCATTCATTATTATTTCATAATCTTTTATAAATTATTACATATTATTTATTATATAGTAATTACAGTTAGGACAAATGATAACATATAAAGTTATTATCTTATGGTAATGTTAAGAACTTTTTTTAAAATAAAAAATGTTTAATAAAGAATATTTTTAATGAATTATTATAATTTTTTTATTTATTAGTAATAATTTGTGAAGTTTAAAGAACATATTAATTATGTCTAAATAATTTGTGAAGTATTTAATAGTAATACACTGACACAATAAATTGTACAAGATAATTTCTAGAGATACATCTAAATGATAAATAAGTGAAAAGAATAAAATTGATAATTATCTTGAAAGCTACAAGAGATAACAACTAAGCTTTACTTATTTTATTAAATTAAAAACAGAGAAATAATAATAAAATAAAACATGCGTGGTTGAGTAGTCAATTATATAAAGAAAAGAAATTGTAATCAAATGAAAAAAAAGAGTTGTAATAATAATGGGTTTAAATCAAATAAAAAACAAGAGTTGTAATAACAATGGGTTTAAATTTAATAATAAAGTACTTCCTAATTTATAAATCTTGCTATAATTTTCTAGGTTGCACATTGGTCCAAATATAAATTTTTCGTTTTTCTAAACATTCTTGATTAGTTATTAATAATAAAAAATCTTCAAAATATTACTTGTCTTATATTATAATTTTACTTGTTATTTGACATGTGTATAATTGTAGATTAGGGTGTCCTAGTGAATTTCCTTTAGAATATAATGGAGATCTTTGATGTGGTTTGCACATCCATAGTCAAGTGTATATAATCCATCATAGTTTTCTTGATTCTCTCTACATCTAATGGAATGAATGAAGTTATTTGAATGTAAAAGGTGATTACTATATTTTTACTATGTGTCATACTATATAATTATGTGTGTCATACTATCTTATGCCTTATAGCAAAGAGATATAATCCTTGAAAGAAACACATCTTGTAATTTTTGGTGAAGAGAAATACCTAATTCTTTTTAGGAAGAGACACATCTCATGTCTTTTAACATGAAAAGACTCATCCTTTCATGAAAAAACACACACTTCATGAAATGCTTTGATAATTGGTGTGTCTTTTCATGAAAGGACACACACTTTCATGAAATAATATAATTTTTCATACTTAACCTTTGTCATGAATACACATTTTCATAAAAGGATACAAACTCTTTTTAATTTTAAAAATCTCCCACAATCCCTCACCATTTTCAAAATACATTCAAATACCACTATTTTGAATATTACATGGTTTCAAGTAAACATATCATATGACTCTAACCTGTACTTAGTAAGTTATGATTTCACTCATCCTAAATAAAGTGATAGACAAACTTTGAACTAAATATTTATTAGAACAAACATGCAAAACTTACACATCTAATCTTGATAACATTAAACAAACTAATAAAGTGACACATTTGACAAAGGCCTTGTGTTAAGTATTCTATTCATGAGAGTTTTAAGAGTTAATCTCTTTACTCTTAAAAGTGACCTTGCTTTACTTTTGTACAGGTAGAATTTGTCAAAAGTGTCCCATAATAAACACTTCATATATATGTTATAAGTCTTTCAAGAATGAATGTTTAACCTTTCATCTTTATTTATGGTCTAAGTACTTTTAACCCTTAGGATGTATCTATTGTTAAGCACTTACAATCACTCAAATAATGTATTTTCACCATTGAACTCAACATTTGATGCTATCCAAGATGTGCATCAAGTTTTTATTATCGGTGATTAATTAGGTATGGACTTGAGTCCTATCCCTAATGACATTTTATACACCATATCCTTTGTTAATCCATTCGTCAAAGAATTTTCAAGCTTTCTTTATGTTCCTATAAAGACTATAACTATTACTCCATTTATAATTAGATCCTTCACATAACTATGTCTAAGTTTGGACTTAACATTAAAATCAAAATAGAAGCATAACATAGTCTCAACTAAGTGCACAATTCACGCTCATCAATATCAACCAAAACAAAAAATTTCCTTATAAATAATAAAGAAAAACGAAAAAAAACTTATACATTATACATACAATAATATTTCTCACCGCAAGCAATATCTAAAGGGAGTTTCACTTGGAGTCTCTCCAATGAAAATCTCAACCATCAAAATTCCATGTCTCTTTTATTATTACTTAAATTTCTCTCTTGGTTTTATTTAAAGGTTGAGATTTCACTAGATAGAAATGTCACATGAGGGGATCCAAACCTAGTAAGAATATGTATTATTTCATTCATTTGTTTTATAATAGACCTATTATCAATTCTCATAATTATTAAAATAACCAACAAGAAATTTTTTACTTATTGTGTCTTCCATCAAGTATCTTATTTAAAGTTTTTACCAAAGTTGATTGTTCATCTAGATTTTTAATATCAAACAAGGTGTTGCACATGCCATTTAGAATGTGTCCTAAACAAATGAAGTAATCATTTTTCCCCTTGTGTTTCTCACAAGTTTTATTAATGATCTCGTTCTTTATCTATTGGTCTTGGAGAGTTTAAGAGATACACCATCTTAGAAGTTGTAAGTAGAAAGTGCATCTTCTTTTACCAATGGATGAAGTTTCTACCATTAAACTTCTTAAATTGGACAATATCATAAGTCATCTTATTTAAAGTTTCAACCATTATTGTTAGAATGCAATTAAACCGAAAGATTGTTAAAACATATTGGTACATGCTTATAGCTTTACAACAAAGAAAAATATCAAAGAGGAAATTATTGATGATGGTCTTGTAATAAAGTAACAACAAAGAAAAGCATAAGTCTCCAAGACGCATGTAAAACACTAACCTTTAGGTTTATTTAACTCTCATCAATCTCTATAGGAATTGGACGTAATAGGGTGTCTCGATGAATTTCCTTTGAGATATAATAGAGTTTCTTGATATGGTTTGCGCACTCATAATCAAATGTATAGTCAATGATAGTTTAAAGAATAATGGTTCCCTTTATTTTCTCTACACATAAGGGAAAAAAGAAAGCAATATGAAGGTAAAGAATATGGTGATTCTATATTTCTATTGTGTCATACTATCTCATTGTGTATTTTTTTTGCATACAAATTGATTTTATTTAAAGATAATCTTATATGTTTTTCAGTGAAGAGATACAACCTTTCAAAAAGACAAATCTTATAACTTATGTAAAAGAACAACCCATGACTTTTGGTGAAGAGTCACATCTCACGTGTTTTGATGAAAAGACTAACCCTTTCATGAAAACACACTTTCATGAAATCATATAATCTTTCATACTTATATATTTTCACAAAAGAACACACATTTTCATGAAAAAAATATAATATTTTATACTTTTACCTTTTCAAGAATCGTCAAATATTTTTGAAGGATACAACCTTCTATTATTTTTTTAAAATTTCTCACACATGATGCTATAAATTAGAAGGAAAGAAACGAATTGACATGAGCATTTATTAACAATATCTACTGTTAAATATAGACTGTCTATTATCAGATTATGATAAACGTAATTGATAAACAACTGAGGACAAAGCTTTGTGGATGTTTTCTTACGAAATGTTACATGGAACATCCTATACAAAATACTTGAATGCGTTATTAAAGCCGTTGGAAATTAAGCATTTTCATTGATATGACAAAGATCAACGCAAAAACTATTGTGATTGCAATAAGCACAGATGCAACCACTCCCAGAAAATCATGCTTGTAACCGAAGTAACTTCTTACAAAGCCTTCCACTGTTGTTCTCCCATCAGGGGATTCGATGGTTTGCTTAACATCTCCATATTGTGAAGCCACCAGTCCATACATACTCCAGGCAACTGGATTTGCCCAACTGTACCACCTCCACCATACTGGGATCCTCTGTTAGATCATGCCACAAAATATAAATTTGCTGGCTTCTTCTATGCTTAGAAAGTATGAATCTACAGTGCACTTCATATGAAAGGAAGACAAAACTTACTGGCCGTGGGATTATGAACCCTGAGAAGATATTCCATACTGAATAGAATCCAGTGGAAACTATAGAAGAAATGTGTTGGTTTGGGGTCACTGCAACTGACATCATGCCGTAGTAGGTGAAGCTAAGGAGGTTGATGTACATGAAGAATAGAAACCAGAAAAACTTAGCCACAGTCCACTCAAAACCAATCATTGCATAAACTATAATGCTATAGACCGCAGCTTGTACGAGTACATATGGGAGCTCAATCAGAACCTGCAACAGAAAATAAAGATTAGAAAGAATGCAGAGGTAAATTATTTACACATAATGAAGTACGGAGAAGTAAGAAATACAAATCCTCACAAAAATCTTCCAAATTACTAAGCGAAGAAAACTTCATTTATATTTTGTTTTTAAGTTATCAAGTGCATCTATTTTTCATTGTTTTCATTATTGCATTTAGGAGGGTATAAATAGTAACACTCAAATAAAAGACACGTGTATAAAATGCGGAATTGCTTGCCTGAGCAAAAGCAGATGGTAAAGCTGAATACATTCCAGCTGCTCTTTCCCTATAAAAGACTATTCGCTCAACAGCAACCACTGGCTGCACTGAATAAGCATTCTTAATGCCAATAAGGAGAACAGCAACATACATCGACCCCATGGCATTGAAAAAATCTTGTTGCTTTTCACTACAATAATTGATGTGAAAGATTCCTATTAGATCAAACAGTAGCAACAAAACAAACGAGAAGATACCATTTCCAAGTTTCTTGTTTGATCTTACAATTTAGAGCCAAGGTTCCAAAACATGCTACCAAACACAACAGCTAAAGTAGTTGAGTAAATTAATGATAGAGCAGTGTATCGAGTATTGCGCCAGTAGGACCAATGTTGTTTCCATAAGCAAGCCATACATTGGTTGAAGAAGGAAGTTGAGTACTGTGAAGGAAAATAAAGGTCTTCTGAACCAGGTGCTGGAGTACTCAGTTCTTTAACAAGTGCTTTGTTTCTCCTGAGGCAGAATGCCAAAGAGCATTATCAGTAAGCATTCTATTTCTGTACTGTAAATAATTATAATAATAACAATAACTTAGCCCTTAAGTGCTTTCTAGCAGATTACTTTTTTGTTCTGTTATTCTGTAGTTTTATTAGACTATGCAACTGAACATACCAGCATAACTCTGAATTTTTGTACACCTCTGCAAAATCAATCCCCAATTCCATTTCTTTTGATGAATTTGTGACTTCCAACATCCATGTTGCTGGATTATAGCCATCTTTTATCTTACTGACACCTTGGATTCGCTTCAGGATAGAAGTGTGACATAAGTGAACTTTTTACATTAAGATAATCCTTATATTTTATAGTATTTATATTTTCTACCTCAAAGTAACTAATTAAATGGGAAGAATGATGTCCAAGTGGCCCCAGATATATCTCTTGCCCTCCTTGCTTCATTAGTAAAAGCTGCATTTCTTTGTGAAAAAAACATTAGAAACTCAACAATGGAAGAGAGCATACTAAAATTGCTACATTGATTCTGTTTGTTTCACCTCATCAAAAGATTCAAATATGTCTATGCTAGGCTGATGGATTGTACAAACAACTGTTCTTCCTGTGTCTACTGTGTTCCTAACTGTTCTCATGACAATAGCAGCAGCTCTTGCATCTAGCCCAGAAGTTGGCTCATCCATGAATATTATGGAAGGATTTGCTACAAGTTCAACTGCAATAGTCAACCTTTTGCATTGCTCTGTTGAGAGACCAGTAACACCAGGCAATCCAACTAATGAATGCCTTAGTGGTTTCAATTCCACAAGTTCCATGACCTCCTCAATGAACATCTGCAATCATTAGTCAGTTTGAAACTTAGTAACATTGACTAAAACATGCAAGTGTTTTTTTTTTTTTTTTTTTTTTTGTGTAACACTCATAAATTTGCTTCCTGTGTTATTTTATGACATAATAATCCCAATCATCAATGGTAAATAACTTTAGTTTTGGTGATGTTGGAGTACAAGTGTGAGTAAGAAGTCACATACATTGGATAAAGATGAACATATTGACATATAAGTGACAAGGACATGCAAACCTTCTGTTTTAAGGTTTTAGGTTAAATGTGGTCTCTACTTACTTCTGTGGTTTGCTTGTGACCCATGCACAAGGATGCAGCATGGCTAAAATGGTTACATCAAGTGTTTCCTTCAAACTAGTTAAAGTCTATGTTAAACTAAAAACAGTAAACACGAAAGCCAGTAAAAGGCATAAGATTCAGATACCAACCCTTCTGGTTTCAGCATTGATGTCTGATGACAATCGGAGCCAAGCTGAATAGAGCAAGGATTCATACACTGTAACATGAGGAGAGTGGATGTCATTTTGCTCACAGTATCCAGAAATCCTTGCAAATGTTTCTTGTTTCTTCCGATACCCAGAGATTGTGATGTTCCCTCCAACATATCCTCCAGTTTTTCTACCAGCAAGTACATCCATCAGAGTTGTTTTGCCTGCACCAGTGACACCCATTAGAGCAGTGAGAACACCTGGCCTAAAAGCTCCACTGACACCCTTCAAAAGGACCAATTTTTCCTCAACAACACCTTGGTCCCTCATTCCCTGCAAGTATTTAATCATTTTTAATTCACAATAATTCATTGAAAGTTGAAAATGCAAGTGTTCTCAATTATATTTTGTTTCTACATTACCTGTGGTATGTCCACAGCATATGTTACTTCATCAAAGGTGATAGAATGTGGCTGAAAAGGAAGAACCATTCCTCTAGCAGGTAAAGTGCGAGAAGACGTGCTTCCACTTATACTTTCACCTTTTCTCACTGTGAAGTAGATCCGGTGTCATCCACAAGGGGTGATGTAAATTGAAAATCAACTATTACTCCTCTAGACAATACCGCGTTATCAGTTGTTAGTTGTTACGGGATGATGTACCTTTATTTGAGTGCTGAGAAAAGCTATATTTTATGCGCCTGGGCACATTAGTTCCTTTTTTACTACCACCATTCTGCTGATTGCTTTGAGGTTCCACTGATATAACAGCCCGGTGCTTTCCGGGTGCTGCAAAATCAATTTTGTATATTAATACATAGGTTTACCTTAGATGGTTTACTATACATATAAGTGAAAGGCACTCACGACTCATGTACATAAGAGCAAGGATATAGCCAAAGTTGAAAAGTAAGGTATATCCAATCATAGCCCCAACACCTATCCAGTACCAGTATGACTGTGTGAAGAATCCCCGGGATTTCAAAACTTCAACACCTAGAGGCTCCGTCGAGTTAGGTAAAATCTATATTAAGAAAATATATCCAAATATAAGATTATTTTTATGATAAGGATGGCATGAAATAAAAATATAGATTAGTTAGAAACTCACATGTCTCCATCTCTTTCCAAGGAATTCATTATTTACTATAGCATTCTGTCCATACATCATAGGTGATATCCAGAAGCCCCATAGCCACCATTTTTTTATGTTGTCTGTAGGCATAAAGGGAACAAAGGAGCTTTATTAGTCTAGAATATAATGGGAAAGGGACCAGGATTGTTTTGTTTTCATGGTAATGGTACCTTTTGATAGGACAAAACCACTCATGGAAACAAGCATGGCATTTGTAAACGACCCAAGTGTTAGGGCTTCTGTCGGTTCCCTTCCAAGTGCTGCAACAAATCGGTATAATGCGGAACCCACCTGCTTTACTAGTACAAGAACAAGATATTGCCTAAAAAATCTGCATTAGGTAGACATAGAAATACATTCAATAATTATTAACAGGATTCAAATAGAAAATTGAGACGGGAGGAAAAGGTCAGTTATCATGTTTGCTTAGTTGTGTAGAAATTAAGTTTTTACCTTCCAACACATGGATCAAAACCAATGAGATAGTAGGTGAGGAATACCCAAACGCCCACTTCCACAAAAGTCACGGGGATTTGTAGGATGCATGCAGGAAGGGCATGTGCCCATGAAGGAAAAAACTTATTATCCCTTTGCTTGTAGAAAACAGGAAGCCTTGATACGACCATGGGAAGTTCAGCCAATCCATGAAACATAATCCCAATAACGCCATAAAACAATGCACCCACATATATGCCGCCATCCGTCACTGAATCTCTGTGCATCTCAGTTCGGAGGAAAATGGTCGTGGCAATAAATGCCATTACAGCAAGCTAAAAGGAGGTGAAAGCTACCAGTAAGATATTAATAGCATTAGATGACCCGACAATAAAAAGAAACATTCCAATATCCAAACCTACTTGGCTCAGCTTGAATATGTAAACAAATGAATTGCGCTTCATAAGTAAATATTCTCTTGATAAGCAAGCTTTCAACAGTTCCCATTTCCCCACTCCATACTTTTTGGTTGTCAAAGCAGCTGGGTGGCTCTTGGACTTGTCAAATTCAGTAGCAAGTTCTTCACCAAGGCTTCTCCCAACATGAAATGACTTATGTGCTTCTGCAAACTCTTTGGCTGTGACAAATCTATAAGGCTGATCTTTGTGTGCCCAGTACTGCTCCTGATCCTTCCTTGATGTTACCTATAACATAATAATTAATTGTAAAATATTAATGTATAAAAATCTCTTTTACTAGTGCAGACAAATTAAATTATTGAGACAACACAGGGACGCTTACTTCTTGCAAAAAGTCAGCCACACCTTTCCTCTCTGGACATTTAAAACCCATTAATTCAAAAAATTCAAGCACATATTTGCGGGGACCCTGGTACACAATGTGACCATCAGAGAGTAGAATAATGTCATCAAAAAGATTGTAAGTCTCTGGTGCTGGCTGCAGGAGTGAGATTACTGCGGTTCCTTTGAGAATGTGAACAAATTGCTTGAGTGAATTCACAATTTGGAAAGTTGTTGAGCTATCCAAACCAGTAGATATTTCATCCATGAATAGAGCCTTAGCTGGTCCAACCAGCATTTCTCCTGCATTTAAAGGTTTATTACTATTAAAGGTGATCACGTATATAATCAATTTATTGAGTTGAGTAAACAGGATAAAGATTTGTTGGAAATTTTCAAGAGATTAGAAAACGAAGTTTGCTTAAGAGAGAACAAAAACATATATTAACTGAGAAAGATGGTACTCCTTTTGATTCCAGAAACATTACAATTAATAAAGCTTAAAGAATAACTACCCACTAATAATATGGTCCTAGGAATAAGCCATGAACACAAACGGGGATAACAAAAACACCCAAAACTTCCTAACTGACTCCTTAAGACTAGGAAAGCGATAGCAAATAAAAATAACATAATCAGAACGTGAACTTGTTTCAATCCTGAAGCATTTTCCTAACACTCCTCCTTGCTTTAGGAGCTGCAAATGCCAATTTTTTGCCTTAAAAACTCAAACCTACTAACTAAAAGCAACTTTGTAAACAGATATGCTAGTTGATTTTCAGACTTGCAATAAACTAAAGTCACAAATTGTTTTTTCTGCACTTCTCTTAAGAAAAACAACTTGATGTTGAAATGCTTAGTTTTTCCATGAAACACAGGATTATAGGGAATAACAGTAGCAGTTTGGTTGTCAATAAAAATCTTGGCGCTTTCTTTCTGTTCCAAATTCAAATCCATTAAAATCTTCCTTAACCACAAAGCTTAATTGACAGCAGCTGTTGTTGCAATAAATTCTGCTTTAACAGTGGATTGAGCCACAATTTCTTGCTTCTTTAAGCTCCATGAGAAAACACTATATCCAAGAGTAAAACAGTAGCTTGAAGTACTTTTCGTATCATCAATGGAACCTCCCCAGTCACTGTCAGAGAAACCAACAAGCTTAAATTCTTTGCTCCTTGTGAATTTAACACCAAAATCACTTGTACCTTTGACATATCGAATCACTTTCTTGGCAGCTCTAAGATGTAATTCGCTTGCACAGTGCATAAATCTGGACAAAACGCTTACAACAGCTAAAATATTAGGATGTGTTACAGTAAGATACATCAAGCAACCAATCAAACTTCTGAAGTATCCCTCATCAATTTTATCAGCTCTATCTTCCTTACACAACTTCTCCTTTTGATTCATAGGAGTGCTTGCTTCATTGCAATCTTCAAACTTAAACTTCTACAAAATCTCCTTGGCATACTTCTTCTGGAAGATGAAGACTTCATACTCAGCCTGCTTAATTTCCATTCCAAGAAAGAAGGTCATTAACCTGAGATCTGTCATCTCAAAAGCTTCATCATTTCTTATTTGAATTCCTGAACCAACCATGCATTATTTCCTGTCAGCAAAAGATCATCAACATAAAGTGAAATCATCAGAATATCATTGTTCCAATGTTTAACATAAAGAGTGGCCTCAGACAAGCTTTTTTTAAAATTGATGCTCAGTAAATGGTCATCTATCCTGCTGTACCAAGCTCTTGGAACTTGTTTCAACCCATAAAGAGCCTTTTTGAGAAGATACACCTTGTCCTTTTCTTTATTCTTCAAAAAACTTTCAGGTTGTTCAACATATATTTCTTCATGTAAAAATACCATTTAAAAATGTTGATTTTACATCAAGTTGATACACTTTCCAATTCATTTGAGTAGTTACAGCAAGCAAAAGCCTTATGGTGTCCAAAGGAGCGGCTAGTGTGAAGGTGTCTGAGTAATCCATGTCAGGGATTTGAGCATATTCTTTCACAACAAGTCTTGACTTGTGTTTGTTGATGGAACCATCAACATTTAGCTTGGTTCTGTACACCCATTTTACTCCAATCACCTCTCTATCTTGGGGTCGATCAACCAATTCCCATGTTTTGTTCTTCTCAAACATAGACAATTCCTCCTTCATTGCAACCATCCAACTTTGGTCTTTCTCTACTGCTCCAAAATTTGTAGGTTCACAAACAGCAATGTTGCACCTCTCATAAATATCAGACAATGATCTAGTACCTCTCATAAGATCATCATCTACCAATCTTCTTCTTTGGTTCTTGAAACAGGTAACTTAAACTACAGGTCTACCACAGTTTGATCCTTCTTCTTTGCCTTATCCCAGTTTCACTCTTCATCTTCTAGGAAGTGGACATCTCTACTAACAACAATGCTTCCAGTTTGTGGCTAAAAAATTTTGTAGGCTTTGCTGACAGTGCTATAGCCTATAAAAATGCCTGGTGATGCTCTTTTATCAACCTTGTAATGCTTGCTTTGTGGAATATGAGTGAAACACAAACATCTAAATATTTTGAGTATAGATTGTTTATAACCATACCAAGCCTCATATGGTGTATGATCCTTGACTACTTTTGTGAAGAGTCTATTTTGTAGGAAAACAACCGTATGAGCTGCATCTGCCCAAAACTTCTTGGATAGATTCTTCTCATGCAACATACATCTAGTCATCTCTAAGATGTATTTGTTTCTTCTCTCACTCACCCCATTCTGCTGTGGAATATAGGGAGTGGTTAACTGATGCTTAATGCCAACTTCCTCACAAAATAGATTACGTTTTTTGAGATGTACTCCTTACCATTATCAGATCTTAAAATCTGAATTTGGTTGCCACTTTGATTTTCCACTAATTTTTTGAACCACTAAAATGCTACAGCCAATTCTAACTTGAATTTTAAGAAAAAAAATCCAACACATTCTAGTGAAATCATACTAAAGGCAACATAATATCGATTACTTGCTAATGAAGGCGTTTCTTGAGGTTTAGATATATCTGTGTGAACTAATTGCAACTTACAACTGGCTCTTTTTGCTGACTTCGGAAATGGCTTCCTTTTTTTCTTTCCAAATAGACAAGCTTTGCAGGTTGGTATGTGATCGTCAAGTTCTGGAAGATCAGCTGCCATTTTCTTGGACTTCATTTGTAGCAGCCCTTGGCAGTGGTAATACCTGAGCCTATTGTTCCAAACTTGTGTGATGTTTTCCTTGATTGGGAAAGCAGCTTGCTCTTCCTCCAATGGATTTAGAGCAAAACTTTTTCCTTTCATTTTTACTTTAAAGATATCCTGACTAGCTGCATCTCTATTAAGGAAAAAATTGTCTTCAAAAGCAACTTTGAAGCCTATTTCAATCAATTGGCCAACACTCAAAATTTTTTGTTGAATTTCGAGTACAAAAAGGACATTAGGAATAAACTTTGTTCCTAAGCAGCTTGCTATAACAATAGTCCCATTTCCTTTTATTGAAATATAATCACCATTGCCTATTCTAACTTTGGCAATGTTGGTTGGCTTTAAATCTTTGAAAAGCTCCTTGTGATTTGTCATATGATTGGTGTAACCACTATCAATCAACCAACTCTCACTCTCTTCACTGCTTGCAAGACACATGGCCACAAAGAGTTGATCCTCCTCCTCTTGATCAACAAGCTTACCTCTTCCTTTTGCTGCTGATTTTGGCTCTTGCATATGATTGCTTCATGTCCCATTTGATTGCACCTTATGCATATAACATCAGGACTCTTCCAACATCTGAATGGAGGGTGACCCATTTTGCCACAATGCTAACAAGGTGGGTAACTTTTATTTTCACCCTTCCCTTTGTTGTAATTTGCATTAATCTAACTACTGGTTGAATGCTTCTTCTTGCAGTTTTTAGCTTGTTGGCTCTTGGCTAGAAGAGCACCTTCAACAACATGATCTTCTCTCATCAATCTTCGTTGCTCTTGAGCTTGCAAGGCATGTATCACTTTTGCCAAAGTGATCTTAGATAGATCCTTTGTGTTCTCCAAAGAAGAAATAGATGCTTTGTACCTCTCTAACACTGTTACCAAAATTTTCTCAACAATTTTGGAATTTGCAAAATCCCTACCCAACAACCTTATCTTGTTGGCAATACTTATCAACTTGTCTGACTATTCCTTGATTATCTCAGACTCTTTCATCTTTTGAAGCTCAAATTTCCTCATTAAATTAAGCACCTGCATGCTTCAAATTCTTTCATCTCTAGCATATTCTGCTGTTAGATAATCCCAAATTGTTTTTGCTAATTTGAGAGTCATGATCCTAGTAAAGATGATTGTAGAGACACCAACAAAAAGGCACAATTTTGCCTTTGCTTTTCAGGTTTTTTTCTCCTTATGATTCTTAATTTGGACCATGGTAGGATTGTCTGGCAATGGAAGGACTTCATAATCCTCTTCTACAGCTTCCTAGAGATTCAAAGCCTCTAGGTAAGCCTCAATTTTGTCAACCCAAAGATCATAATTTTCCCCATTGAAAATTGGAAGAACTGCTTGGGAAAAACTTGTTTCAGAATCCATTCTATAGGTCCCATAAGAAAAGATCTCTAATACCAATTGTTGGAAAATTTCAAGAGAATAGAGAAGACAGAATTTACTTAACAAAGAACAAAAACATACATTAAATGAGAATGACAACACTCCTTTTGATCCTAGAAACATTACAATTTATAAGGCTTAAAGAATAACTACCCACTAACAACATGGTCTAAGGAATAAGCCATAAACACAAACGGGGATAACAAAAACACCCAAAACTTCCTAACTGACTTCTTAAGACTAGGAAAGAAATAACAAATAAAAACAACATAATCAAAATGTGGGCTTGTTTCAGTCCTGAAGCATTTTCCTAACAAGATTGAAATCAATTTTATTACCTGTTGTAAGGCGTTTCTTTTGTCCACCAGAGATCCCTCTTAGCATTGCATTTCCTATGATAGTATCAGCACAAACCTCCAATCCCAAAATCTAAAAATGTATATAAAAAAAAGAGACTTTAAAACAAATTATTATAATGAACTTATGATGATAAGAGATAGTTTATAAATAATAGATTTTACCCTTAGCACATAATCTGTTATCAAATTTGCCTTCTGGCCTTCAGTTGCTACAGCCTGAGCATTGTGAGTCAAAAGGACAACCACTTTATAATCATAAATTTATATCTGTATGGAAAAGAAATGGCTGATGCACCTATAACTAACTACCAGTGTATACTGAAATTATCATTGTTCCTTTATGCTAATATATTACCTACTTCTTCATAAATTTCTTTTGGGGTGAGAAATTTTAGATCAATAGCTTTGAAGAAGAAGGGAACCTTCAAAGTTGAACAGGTATAATATTATAGTTTTCAAGTTGCCATATTTTTCTCTCTTTAGTTTGAAAGGCTATCAGTTATTCAATAAAATATGAAAGAAAGGTTAAGGGATGCATGCAAGTCCAATGGGAAAAACACATCCCTTACAAGAAATTGCCTCTTTATTACCTTCATGTAGACATCAATATCTGGATCAGGCTTGATATTTGCTTCTTTTTCTCTTCTAGACAATTCTGCAAGTAAATCTGCAGAAAGCCAAAAAATTGTTGGGAATTGGATTAGATGATTAGAGATTGAAATTGAATTGAATACAATACAAGCAAAGCTATTTATAGTTTCCAAAAATGAAAACAAATGAACTAATGCATTCTTAGAACAAAATTACCTAACTTTAGGAAAGCTAGAGTTAACAAACTAACTCTTTATTTAGCTTAATCCAACACTCTTTCTTAAGCTAAATTCTCCAACACTTCTAACTCCTAACCACTCTCTTAATTCTTTAAATCTTTCTAATCTAAGTGGCTTGGTAAATATATCAACCACTTGATCCTTAGTGTTGCAATGCTTCACTTCCAATTTTCCTTTTCCAACTTATTCCCTTAAGAAATGGAACTTGGCCTCTATGTGTTTACTTCTCTCATGTGAAATCGTATTCTTTGCAAGGTTGATGGCTAATTGGTTGTCCACAAGAAGTTTCACAGCTTCACATGATCCAGCTTCAATTCATCAAGCAATGCTTCAAGCCAAACACACTAACAAGTTGTCTCTACTACACCTATATACTCAGCTTCACAAAATGAGAGTGCAACCACAGTTTGCTTCTTAGAGCACCATGAAATTGGTGCTTTCAAGTATTTGAAGAAGTAACCATAAGTGCTCTTCTTTCCCACCTTATCAGCACACCAATCTGAATCATTCCAAGCCTCCAAGTAACTTTCTGTCTCATTCACACCAACTAGAAGCAGTAAGCCATACACTGCTGTCTCCTTAAGATACCGCAATATATTCTTTACTACTACCATATGAGAGGCCCTTGGATTGCACATAAACCTACTGACCAGTCCAACTACATAGTTTATGTCAGGTCTGCTGTTGCAAATGTACCTCAAGCATCCAACTATATGTTTGAACAATGTATCATCCACTACATTCTCCTCCAAAGCTTTTGTTAGCTTTAGGTTTCCAATAACAGGCACTGTGGCTCCATTATATTGATCCATACTAAACCTCTTAAGAAATTCACTAGTATATTTCTTCTGATGCAGGGTGATGCCTTGATCTGTGTACACAAATTCCATTCCCAAGAAATAGCTAAGCATCCCTAAGTTTGTCATTTCGAAGGCAACCTACAATCTATTTTTGAATTGCTCAATCTCTTCCATTAAGCTTCTTGTAATTAGCAAATCATCCACATATAGACATACATAGATTAGATTTTGATGTTGTGATTCCTTCATATACACCCCATACTCCACTGAACATTTGATGAAGCCTAACTCAAGTAGGTATGAGTCTATTAGCTTATTCCAAATTGTAGGAGCTTGTTTGAGCCCATAGAGTGCTTTCTTGAGCTTGAACACCTTGTGCCTAGCATCCTTTGCTTCAAAACCTAGTGGTTGAGTCACATAGGCCTCCTCTTCTAGAATGCCATTCAAAAATGCAAATTTGACATCCAATTGGTAAATTGTCCAATTCTTGGAGCTGGCTACAGAAATCACCAATCTGATGGTTTCTAATCTGGTCACTAGTGCATAGACTTCAGTGTAGTCTACTCCATGTTTCTGCAGGAAACCCTTAGCTACTAGCCTAGCCTTGTGCTTGGCTATGCTGCCATCAAACTTGAGTTTTAGCTTGAAAACCCATTTGACATCAATTGGTCTCTTGCCCTTTGGTAGTTCCACTAGTTCCTAGGTTTTGTTTCTTTCCAATGACTCCAATTCTTTAATCATGACACTCTTCTATTCCATGACATCAATTGCCTCCTTCCAAGTGATTGGCTCAATGTTTGCCATAAATGCTAAGTGAACCAAATCCCTTTCATCAATGATCAGATTATCATTGTAGACTTCATGACTAGATGGTCTAGAAGATGGAAATCTTTGTCTTTGTGATCCTCTAGGTTCTGGCTCAACTAGTTGATTTGTTTCAGTATGTCCTTCATCTTGCTTTTGCCTACTATCCTCTAAAATACAAGGGATTTGTTTCCTTGGCTTGCTTCAATCCCAAGATGCAGTCTCATCTACAATAATATCCCTACTGATAATGACTTGCTGGTTTACTGGATTGAGCAACTTGTATGCACCAATCGGATGATATCCAATTAGGATTAAAGCCTCACTCTTATCATCCAATTTCTTTCTCTTCTCATCTGGAATGTGCCTATAGCACAAAGAGCCAAATACCCTTAAGTGACTAATGGTTGGCCTAATTTTAGACCAAACTATTTCTAGTGTGGTTACCTCCAACCTCCTTGTAAGACACCTGTTTAGAACATAGGTTGCACTAGTCATAGCCTCTCCCCAACAGCTATGAGGCAGCCTCTTTCCTTTGAGCATGCATCTTGCCATATCAAGCAAAGTTTCTTCTCTCTACAAGACCATTATGCTGTGGAGTGTAAGGAGCTGTGACTTCATGTTCAATCCCCTTTGCAGCACAGAATTCACCTAGCTCTTTGGAATTGAATTCTCTACCTCCATTAGATTTAAAAACCTTCAAAGCATGACCTGATTGGCTTTCAACTTTAGCACAAAACTTCACAAATCTACCAAACACCTCACCCTTCTTTTTCAATAAGTAAAGCCAGATCTTCCTTGTGAGCTCATCCATAAAGGTAAGAAAGTAACTATTGCCTCTAAGTGAACAGTTGTCTATTGGGCCGCATACATCTGGATGTACAACCTCCAATGGCTTCTTTGCTCTTTGTGGTCGAGAGATCTAGAAGATCTTCCATGGTTGCTTTCCAAGTAGGCAGCCTTCACAAGTCTTATGAGGTAGGCCAATTGGTGGCAGTCTAATGACCATTTTTTTACTGCTCAATTGATTCAAACTTTTGAAATTTAAGTGGCCAAACCTATAGTGCCACAACCAACTTGTTTCCTCCTTACCACCAATTGAAGACAAGCATTGCACAATTGATGTATTAAGGTTAGTCTTGAAAGTCTTATTTTTGGACAAAGATGCCTTGAGAACTAACCTTGATAGTTGATCATAGATCTTAATGGAATTTTGCTCCATTGGCATTCTGAATCCCTTTTCCAGTAGTCGACCTAAGCTGAGGAGGTTATTCTTCATTGATGGCACATATAGAACATCATTCATATAGCTAGCCCTACCATCTTTACAAGTGAACCTGACCTTGTTAATGCCTTCAGTAGAAATTGTGCTATTATCTGCAAACCTGACATTGTTTTTAACATTTGAGTCAAGGTCAATGATCCAATCCCTATTGCCAATCATATGATTGGAACAACCTATATCCAAGTACAAGCTTGAAGCATCTTCATCTTGACTAGTTGTGACCATCAATAGCACTTGATCTGAATCTGAACCTTCATCTTCTTGGATCATATGTGCTTCATCTCTCTTAAATTCTTCCTAGGGCCATTATTGCTATTTGTTCCCCAACATTCAGCTGCAAAATGACCATACTTGCCACAATTATGACGCTGAAATCTACTTTTATCAAAATGCTTATTGAATCCTATGCCTCTGCCTTGATTTCCTCTTCCAGCAGCCATCTTCTGCCTTTGACCAGTGCCAATGTTGCTTTGATTCTGATCTTGGCTACTTGAGGCAAACCAAATCGACCTCCTCTTGATCTACCTCTCCCTCTTTAGTTTTAGCCATTTCTTCCTCTACCTCTGTCATTGGTTTGGGCTTGGAGCACTTGCCCTACTACCTTTTCTTTTCCTTTTCTTGAGATTAACCTTTGCTCATGTGCCTCAAGATAATTCTGGAGCTCCTCTACTGTCATTGTATCCAGGTTCTTAGATTCTTCGATTGCAACTACAATGTGGTCAAAGGTAGGAGTCAAGGTCGTCAGAACCTTCTCAACCTCCTTTGAGTCAGGTAATTGTTCATCACAACTCCTCATTGAATTGGCAATTACTTGGATTTTACTAAAGTACTCACTCATTGATTCTTGATCAACCATGGATATCAATTCGAATTGCCTTTTAAGTGGTTGCAGTTTTACCTTCTTGGTCCTTCCAATGTTGCCATAAGCTTGTTCCAATATACCCCAAGCATGCTTAGCAGATGCAACTTTTGAGATTTTTTGAAAAATGGCAGCTAAAACATATTGATGCAACAACATTCTTGCTTTGCAATCAATCTTCCTATTCTCTTTGATTGATTCTTTCATCTGCTCCTCAAATTCAAGCTTGATTGGTTCTTGAAAACCAATCTTGACAACTTTTTCCAAATCTTGAAAACCAAGAATGGGTTCCATCTTCACAATCCAATCATCATAATCCTTTCCATCGAATATTGGAAGACTCCTTGGAATCATATTGATTGCAGCCATGACAGCTACCACCCATAGTAGTCAGCTCCTTTCCTTTGGGCTTGCAATTGTACAGATTCTTCTCTACTCCAACAATGTTCTAGTAGCACGATCTTCCAAGCAGTAGCTGTGTTCTTGCACTAGCTAGCTTGCTTTGAACATAAACCTCACAAGTCCCTTAATTTGCCTAAGCTCTAGATACCAATTTGTTGAGAATTGAATTAGATGATTGGAGATTGAAATTAAATTCTTAATAAAATTGAATTGAATACAATACAAGTAAAGCTATTTATAGTTGCAAAAAATGAAAACAAATGAACTAATGGATTCCTATAACAGAATTACCTAACTTTATAAAGGCTAAAGTTAACAAACTAACTAACTCTTTATTTAACTTAATCCAACAAAAATATTAGTCAAAAAATAAATTTCATCTTACACCTCAGCCTATGGTTTCAATATCGAATTTAATAATGAATATAAGCTAAAACTCCCAAGCACGGTTACTCTTAAGGTCATGTTATACACATACAATATATATACCCGTACTTAGTACTCATGGGTATGTACCAGTTATGTACCAAAAACATTAATAAAAATTTGGATACACAAGTATTTTTAATTTTTTTTTAATTCCCAAGTAATTTTTTAATTTTAGTTTTTATTATTATTAAATAATGATATAGTAACATTGACATACAATTTGATATGACAATTATATATAATTTTTTTTATCAAACTATGAATTATTGTCTTAATATCATGTGTATATAAAGAATAAAATTCAAATATTTATTTTTAGTTTTTAATGATGCTTTTTAATAAAATATGTTAAATGAATTATTTTAATAAATTATAATTAAAGTATAACAAATAATGATGTGCTATTTTTTTAGTAAAATATTAAAATTATTAAAAAATAGACTTAAATAACTTTTTGATATATATAAAATAGGTGTGTTTTAATTTTGATATCTAACTCTTTTTTTATCAAAAATATATTATTTTTTTATTCTAATAGTCCTTACAAATATCTCATACTTTAATTTAAATTCTTATAGATATATTATTTTTTATTTTAATATATATAAATATGTCATTTTTTTATTATAGTACCTATGACGATATTATGTTGACATAATACTTTTGATAACAATATCATTTGTTAACAAAACAAAGTTGCTAACAAAATATGTGATAATACGATAATCATTAAAATAGATAAAATTAATTAACAATGGATACCAAAATCATAAATAAAAATTTGTCAAATATTAAAATTAAAAAAATAAAAAATTAGATACCAAAATCAAAACACTTTGTATAAAAAATTATTTAAGTATATATTTTTTAAAATTGTATGCCTGCAACTTAGAGCTAAAATCATTCATGTAGACTAACCATAATGAGTTCCAACTCCTTGGACTCTTGCTGCGAATGCCAAGGTTTCTCTGACTGTCGCTTCTGCAACATGATGATCATTTTGATTGACATAAGCAGCCGTTCTTTGAGGTACAAACTCATTCATCTCATGACCATTATAAGTCACCTTTCCGGAGAACTGATGAAGAAGCCACCCTTATTAGCTAGGTGTCCAAGATTGAAAAATAGAGTAAAAATATATGAAAATATTGCTAAGAATTTTTTTCTCATTAATAGCCTAACCTTTAATTTTGGATCAAGTTTTGCAGACAAGGCCAACAAGAATGTTGTTTTTCCAGAACTTGGAGGGCCCAAAAGCAATGTCATTCTGAACAGGAGGAAATTAATGGAAACGTTATACTGGTTCCAAAGGTTCCATCTAATTATGTTGTAGTATATGAATAAATAGAATTTCATTTCCAATTTTGCATTGCTACCTGCCGGGCTTTATTATTCCACTAACATCCTGGAGAATATTTATACGTTGTCTTATACTTGGAAGTATACGAAGAGAGTTCAACAGGCCCTTAAAAAATGTAACGAAATCGGTAGGTTAAAATCTACTTCAATAAGATCATATATCAAGTTCTACTATTCATGAAAGTTGGCTTTTGTTACCACTTACCTCCACTATATTAACTATGAAATTAGTGAAGGTAGGCAAAGCTCTAGTTCCTACATAAACTTCTGCTTCGACGTTCAAGTTTCGAAACCGAACCTCTACAGTAGGAAGATCAATTCCAACTCTGATATCATCCAATCCAAGGAACAAAAAGAGGAGGAGAATAAGAAGCCATCCATCAGTGCATTCCCATCAAATTTAAGACACCTCTATTAGAATCAAGAAGAAGAAATGAGAGTGGGCATTTCACCTATCAATTCGGTTCCTGAGCTTGAGCAAAAACTTCTCATTGTCCTCCTCAACAGTTCTCACCAGTCTTTCAAGTAAAGCTCTCCTTTCTTGCAACCCAAGTTTCTGCACATCAATCTCATTGACTTCCCCTTCGGATGAAGTGAGCAAAGCTCTTCTCAAACGTGCAACAGTGGGAAGTTTTTGAATGGCAGCCCATTTGAGAGCCTCTTCATCATCTTCTTGGTGGAAAGAGTTTGGGAAGCTCTTAACGTCACCGTCCCCCCAATTGGATGAACTACCAATGCTGAAACTACTCCCACCCTCCATGCCACAAAAAAAGAAGTTTTAAGCTTAATGCAACCCCTACTAAAACCTAGTGACTGTTTCCCAGAAACAAAAACTTTCTCTCATTTTGTTTTGCTGATGATTTTTGTGGTGGAGAGGACCCAGTTCCTTTCCCTCTGGCTGAAGGGGATATATATACATTGAGTCTGAGGAAGGAAGAACAGACATTTTGAGTGGAGTCAAATATGTCCGGCGGGTATTGAAGTGTCAACATCACTTTGCATGTTTTGCAATGTTCCTTAACTGGGGAATACGTCGAAAATAGTAGCAGGATCACAACCATGTTGCCAGCACCACACGGTGAAGATACAATCGTACTTTTTAATTACTTCCCTGGAGCCAAATATTGAATGAATAGAGAATAATTTTGTACACACCTAACCCTATTTAATAGATAGGGGGAGAGGGGGTAAATAGTGTAGTTATGCTAGGTGATATGTAATTGGAGAAAGAAAAAAAAAGTATGAAAAGAATGTTTATATATATCATCACTCAAAACCTATTACCTAGGGGACATACGAGTTCAAGATAAATATTTAGATTTAATTTATAACGAATAATTAATAAATTAATTAATATTAACATTTATCGTAAAAAAATATTTTTTTTAGTTTTTATAATTATAAAGACTTTTCTTTTTAGTTTTTATAATTAAAAACAACATATTTTAATTCCTATACAACTCATTGTTATTCACTTTTAATTCTTACACAATCATTTTAATCCCTTCTACAACAAAGAGTAAAAGGATAAAAAATGATATGTTTAACTCTAGTTCATAAATTGAAAAAATATGGTTACGTGTCAGTCAAGCTATTTGCCTATAGCCTTGATACAACATTAGTTTGGCTGACCTTTCTTATTAAAAAAATACTAGAATTTATATTCTTATTAAAATACTATCTCTATTCTATATATAAGAAATAAAATATATCAAGATCATTGTAGTTAAATTAGTTAATTTTAAATAGTATTATTACATATTTACATTTTATTCTTAAAATATCTAGTATATTTTTGGCCTCTCATGTATTTTTATTAGTTTGATTTTTTAAATTTATTTTTTTTATTTTGATCTCTTAAAATAAATATATTAAGTTACTAAGTTGATTCTTTTGTTACATTACTACGCTAACTTATTCATCAACATGATGAAATGTAACAAAAGAGATGTCATTATTCAAAATTAAAACTCTTATTACAAAAGCCAAATATAAAGATTAATTTGATTTAGGGATAACAAAAATCTTTGTATCTACAAAAATCTGTTCTAGTTTTATTAAAAAATATCCATTTTGATCGAGTATGAGTATAATAGTACTTGATATTTTAAAACAAGGATGAGAACAAGGACAATTATATAACCACCCCACCCTTATTTGTGTTTGTACTTATCTTTAAAAATTAATTATTATATTTTCTAATTTATTTAATCTTTTTATAAAATTTGACATCTTTTTATTATAATGAATCAAGTTTATGTTATGAATTGAGTTAGATTTCATGATTGATATATATTATCCAAATCCAATACAACCTATCAACATAATGGGTCAACAACAAATTAAGATTTATTTATTTATTTATTTTTTATAATTTAAAATTAAAATATATGGATGATTTATTATATACTATGATTTATTTCTATTAATTTTGTGATTAACTATATAATAATAATTTATATTTTTTTATTTTTTATTCATTTAATAGATTAATATATGAGTTATCTTTCTTAACATTTCTTTTTATTTTACAATTTTTAATAAATCAACACAATCTAACATGCAATCCACTGTAAGTTGAGTTATGTTAAAATTTTCAACCTAATAATAATAAAAAAAAAAAACAGGTTAAATTCGACTTTTATTTTTTACCATGAATAAATTAGATTGAGTTGGTTGATCCGATTTTACTAACATATATAAAAGAGTACTATTTCATGTACGTACCGCATAGGTCTTACTAACATATGTATATATATATAAATTATGGTTTACTAACTTGTAAACTTCCACGTCGTATGAGTATGTGTATTACTATTATTTTATATATATATATATATATAAATGCAGTTTAATGTTTGTTCCCTTCGACTCATGAACTTTTGCGGCATTTGTATGTCAGAAAATAAAAGAAAATTAGGCACGCGTACTATTATGCATTGTAATTTGTAAGTGTATATATTAAACTCTCCTATTATTTCTTTGAAATCAGAGTCGACCTGAACCTAAGTCAAAGGGACTAAAATTTAGGACTTAGAGTTGAGGGAGACTAAAAAAATCTAGAAATTTTTAAATAAGATTTTTTTTTTTATTTTACCATTATCTTAACTTTTCGATGAGAATAATTTACAGTATATTTTTTTTTCTTTCAAAATTCAATGTTTTAAACTCTTAATTTTGTAATATTTTTAATGTTTCATTTTGTTAATCATTCTGTTGCAGTAGGTTAAGTTGTTATTTTTTAGATTTATTAATAATTTTTTTTATGAATGTTCATTAATGTTATAAGAACTCGTTTGTTATCCTATCGTATTTCTGTATTTTAAAGAAATAAAGAATATTAAATTAAGATAAAAAAAATATGATTTATGTATTTATTAAAAAGATAAATCCTTTTGTCTCCCAAGGTTGATGTTATCATTAGTGTCTGTTTGAAGAACTTATTCAGTATGATAATTTATGCATTTTATTTTGTAAATGATAAACAATAGTTTTATAGGTAAAAATATTTAGATAATGATAGATAATATCATAAAAATAAATTAAAAAAAAATGTTATATAAATTTTATATTTTAATTAAAATCATATTATTAGCTTAGTATAATAAAATATATTAGTTTTAATG